>DWMY01002566.1:0-11582 GCA_018249775.1 Heliconius hecalesia formosus
AAGGGAGATGGTGTAACACAACGAAACAGTCTTTCAAATGTTCTGAGTACGCGGTTTAAATCTACTACACTAGCAACAAAAATTGAATTCTATTTTAATAACAATAAAGTGTATTTTGACTTGCTATTATAACGAACCCACTATTGACTCGCCCGACGGGTATTCGGAATGCAAGTTGAAACGAGAAAATGGGAGATTTTAAGTAATTTGCAAAGTTTGCCTCAGGCTGTACAAGTATTCCGTTGTTTTACCTTTTCAAGTAGTTGGCAAGTATAAGTATATACTTTCATAAAATATTGGACACCTGACTGCAGTTATAAAATAATTTAATTTCATAATCATACTTTGTAAACACCTCGACACGACGCGGCGTTGAGTACCGCCTTTCAACACGCAATGCCTCTAGAATTCGGTGGAAAAGGGTGTGTTTTAACATTAGGTTCCCTATGCCTATCCTGCTGTGTGCGAGATACAGCGTGATTATATTTTAAACCATTTTTTAATTGGCTATAAAAAAGTAAATATTCAGTAGTAGACGAGGGTAGATTGGTTATGATGATAATGATGATGATAATGATGATGATGATGATGATGATGATGATGGTGATGTCCTTATCGTTGCTTACCTGGTACTTATAAAAAAAATAAGGCATGAGGTACTCTATTCATATAATTTATTATTAGTTTTATAGTATACTAATAGCAAAAACCGGTTTCGACCTACATTTTGTTTTGTAATTATATAAATATTAATTTTGACCACATTGTTTAATATTTTCA
Organism: Heliconius hecalesia formosus; assembly: GCA_018249775.1. NCBI lineage: Eukaryota > Metazoa > Arthropoda > Insecta > Lepidoptera > Nymphalidae > Heliconius > Heliconius hecalesia. The sequence goes on from DWMY01002566.1 coordinate 781, forward strand.
TCAATATTGTGGACGTAGGAAATAATAAAGGTTTTGGTAAGAATAAATTGCTTTTCGTATTTTTTTTTTATAGCTTCACGCTGTATCCCGCACACAGCAGGGTAGGCAGAGGGAACCTAGTGTTAAGACACTCCGTTCCCCACTTTCTGCCGAATTCTGGAGGCATTGCGTGTTAAGTGGCAGAACTCAACGCCGCGCTTAACCTCGACACCAGAGCGAAGAAATGGAAATATAAATTTAAGTAAATATTTCATCTCCTCGAGTGGGGATCGAACCCACAACTAGTCGGTTTTACAGTCACACTTCGTGCCGCTGCGCTACGACTGGTCTCACGACTTTTCGTATTTTTAGCGTTCAAATTTCTGTCTTACATATTTTCTCTGAAATGTTTAGTGACAGAGAGACGAACTTATTGCAGTGTATATAGTACAAACGTAAAGCTAAAGTAACAAGCTTTGATTTTCAATCCATAATTTGAGAAACCCATCAACATAATTTATCGAAACTGTTTGTAAGTTTGTTAGAATGTATTTTTAGCTTAAAAGGGGAGCTCCAACTTAATTTAGAGGACTGAATGCTGGAATATTCAACAAAAAACTAATAAAAAAATGAATATTATATTAAAACATTGCAAACAGGTTAAAAGACAAATTCGTAACGTTCTCAAAAATAGTTAAAAAAAAATTAACTCATGTATAAATAAATAATTAAAATTAAAACAATTAAAAAAAAAACAATACCAACAACATAAAAGAAATTTATATTTAAATTCACATATTTAATTTAATTCACAATTTAAACTTTTATATAACTTTTCGAAAATTAAACATTTCATTGATCATTTTATTTAGTCTTGCAGCGTAGAGTTCCGCCACTCAACACACAATGCCAAAGGCATTCGGCGAAAAGTTGGGAACAAAAGTGTTTTGATGGAGAACGTGGTGTCATAAACCTAGATTTCCAACCTCCTTCTGCCTACCCTGCTTTTTGCGGGATACAGCGTGAAGCTAAAAAAAAAGCATTTGTCCGATTTCTTGCAATCGAATCAAAGTTTAGTGACCTAGTTTTCTTTGTATTGTACCATTTATTGTATTGTATTGTATTGTATTGTACCATATTTGTATTGATTTACTCTCAAGTATTGCAATATCCGCATTGGCATACCAAAGTCATACTATTATTAAAGCTTCACCTTGACATCTGGCATACAAGCCACGCCCACCACGTAAGCTTATAATAAACGAATATTTGCTTAACCATAATATTTTTAATATGATAATTTTTTTAGAACTAATTTTATAGAAAACCAGCTTCACGCTGTATCCTGCACACAGCAGGGTAGGAAGAGGGAACCTAGTGTTAGGACACTCCGTTCCCCACTTTCCGCCAATTTCTGCAGGCATTGCGTGTTGAGTGGTGGAACACAACGCCGCGCTTTGCCTCGACACAAGAGCGGAGAAATGAAAATGTATCTAAATGTAAATAAATACTTAATTTCCTCGAGTGGGGATCGAACCCACAACCAATCGTATTTACAGTCACACTTTGTGCCCCTGCGCCATAACTGACCTCATTACTTAATTAATTATTAATTATTAAATATTTTATTTCTTCGCTCTGGTACCAACTCAAAACCGCCGCGTTGAGATCCGCTACTCAACACGCAATGCCTTGAAAATTCGCAGGAAAATTGAGAACGGTGTGTCTCTTAACCCTGAGTTCCATCGGTCTACCCTGCTATGCTGAGCAATGTAATATAATTTATTACTTTTTATTTTGTCAAATTAATAAAATGCATCATACATTTGAATTTTCTCATGTAGTTCCGTTTCATAATTACAAAACTATTACATTGAAATCAATAAAATATCGTGAAGATCGCTCGATTAGATCCCTCTATGATCTCATCTAGAGTCCGATTTATAATTACACTAGTGTTTCAGTCGCGGCTTCGCTCGCATGTACTAGACGGTTATAGCAACAGTAATAAATGGCCCACTTTGACGAAAGATAGCTCGCATAGACAATATCATTACGTTATCTAAATCGTTTCGTTTTCTATTATAATTATAATAATAATCTGGTTCATACTGTATCCCCCAAATAGCAGGATTGGCAGAAAGAACCTAGTGTTAAGACACTCGGTTCTCCACTTTCTACAGAATTTTGCGAAGCGTTGCGTGTTGAGTGGCGGAACTCAACGCCGGGCTTATGCCTTTGTGTAAGAGAGAAGAAATTTAAATATTATTAAGCAATGATTCATGGAGATCGAACTCACAACCGTCGCGTTACAGTCACATCCTTGTGTCCCTGTGTCTATAATATTTTCTTAAACTCATTATTTTATCAAATTGGCATGTAAATCAGTTTAAAATCATCATAAATTGAACATTTATCGTGTTCTAATAGCGAGAACGTTAGTCTGTCATTCCGGACGGCCCTTGAGATAGGGGAGGTACAAACGCACGACTCAACTTTTAATAATAATTCTCAATTATAAGTATATTTGAAAGTGCTTGACAAAATATATAATAAAAATGTTTGTAATTACATGTAAAAATTAGTATGGTTGGGTGACTTCAGTCACCTGCAGCTGACCTTTCATATTTTATGAAATTTCGTGATGTAAAGTAAACTTAATTTCTGTTCATTTTAAATGAAAACATATGAGCTTTGTGCTTTAATACAACAGTTTCACATTCGTTTTTGTAACGAAAAACGAATATACTTTGGTGTATCTATTATAAGAATGATATAGCTAATTCTAGAATTAGTCATGGAATATTATGTTTTTTTTTTAGCGTCACTCTGTATCCCGCACAAGGCAGGGTAGGCGTAGGAGAGGGAATCTAGTATTAAGAGACGCTGGTCCTTATTTTCCGCCGATTTCTGGAGGCATTGCGTGTTGAATGGCGGAACTCAACGCCGCGCTTTGCCTCGACACAAGAGCGAAGAAATGAACATGTTAAATATTTTATTTCTTCGAGTGGAAATCGAACTAACAATTTGTCGCATTTACAGTCATATTTTGTGCCCCGTCTGACCTCAAATGTAAATCTAACAACAAAAAATTAATTTACTATTTATTATTCTTCCAGCATCGGGCCTGATGGGAGAATTTGATTTCTCCTTGGCGTCTCTACTGATGATATGCGGCTTCTTCATAATGTATCTTGTTGAAGAACTGGTTCATATATACATTCACCGGAGGGAAAAGAGGAACGGCCGCAATTCACCGCTGGTAAGGAACCTCAGCGTTCGTAGGAGTGTATCAAGCAGCGAGAGCAAGGAAACAGGTGATAAGAGCGTTACCAATTCCACTGCTGATCTTATTGATCCCGCATCAATTACCAAAAGCAAGGTAAGTTATAAATATTTAGCGAAACGGTTTTTTATGATCGGTGAACTTAGTGTCTTAATTCTATTTTTTTCGCTTTTCGCTTTCATAATTTATTTTATTTTTAAATAGTTGGTTATCTTCTTGGCTCTTAACTTGTGCCTATCGATTTTGTATTAATTCTTTAGCGAAACTGCTTTCTGAGATTGGTAAACGTAGTCTCTTAATACATTTTTTTTTCGGTTTTAGCTGAAAAATATTTCTGAATTAAATAAATATTCATAATTTATTTTGTTTTTAAATAGTAAGTTATCTTTTTGACTCGTGAGTTGTGCCTATCGATTTTTTAGTATTTCTTGCCTATCCTCCAAAATTACGAATATGTGCAAAGTTGAAAGAATAATTCCAACTTTTTAGGACTTGGAAGTAAATCACAATCACAGTAACCATGTGCACCATGGCCACAGCCACATGCCCATCAGCAATGCTGACGATGTGACCTCAGCATTGCGCGGCCTACTCATCGTACTTGCTCTGTCTATCCATGAACTGTTTGAAGGTCTTGCTGTTGGATTAGAATCAAGCACCTCGAATGTTTGGTAAGCGAAAAATTAAATAAGCTACAATCTATGAATTAATATAAATTTATCCAAATGAAGTAGCGCCATCTATTATTGAATAGCAGTTTGATGTTTAAAGGTTTTTGTTTAAATATTCTAGTTGTTAATAGATGGCGCTAACTATTAAAGGCCACTAATAAATGTCAAAGTCATATGAAAACAAAAATAGACCAATTTTTTTTAAATTATATTATCAAATTATTTAAATAGTAAGGTTTATCTAATTTATTATTAATGAAATAAATTGTTTATTCAATTTCTATTTGAGAAATTTTAATTTTATATTTTACAGGTACATGTTAGGAGCAGTATCCGCCCACAAGTTGGTCATTGCTTTCTGTATCGGCGTTGAGCTAATCGCAACTCGTACAAAGACCTGGCTTTCTGTTATATATATAACTACATTCGCCATTGTATCACCACTTGGTATTGGCATTGGTTTAATACTTGTTGGTGGTGAAGGAGCAACAGCAGCTGGAGTCTACTCAGTAGTACTTCAGGGGTTGGCATCAGGCACTCTACTCTACGTTATATTCTTTGAAATCTGGAAGAGTGATAGAACCGGCATCCTCCAGTACCTCGCTGCTCTCATAGGATTTGGACTAATGTTTGGATTACAATTACTAAGTGAGTATACTTATAATTTGTGAAACATTTATTATATGTATATTGAAGCACGAATTTACGGAAAAAACGCATTGGAATAATAAATAGATTGTTATTTTATCGGCCATTTCTGATCAAAAGCGGATAAAATTTTACCGACTATACGTCACGCAATGTTGTCATTATATAGATTTTTTATAACTACCGCACAGCAGGGTAGGCAAAGGGAATCTAGTTTTTTACCAGTCCATAAAATGAGACTTTTTTATTAAGTCTGGCTGCTGCCAGTGCGGTTGCTGGCAGTGTGGTTTCCATTAAGATGCCAACTATTTATTTACAGCATTTCCTTGGACTACTAAATATGGAGATACAAGTAAAACTTTGGAACGCATACTCCGGTTTTATTATAGCGTGTTTATTATATGAATTATAATGATGCCGTCGTGGCGCAGGGACAGTGTCACTGAAACGCGACCGTTGTGTGTTCAATTCCCACTCCGATGAATTATTTATTATTTATTAATATTTTTATTTCCTCAATCTAGCAAAAAAAGGAAAATATTTACCAAATTAAAAGCGCGGCATTGAGTTCCGACGCCTCAACATGAAATGCCTCGAATTCGGCGGAAAGTTTGGAATGCACTGTCTTAACACTAGGTTACACTTACAAAATAAAAATATTATATATATATATATATATATATATATATATATATATATATATATATATATATATATATATATTTATCTGACACATTTTTTTTTAGCTGGACATTCGCACAGTCACTCGCACGGTGGTGGCGGTGGTGTTGCAGACAATGGCTCAGATCATGGACACAGTCACGACCATTGAACATTACGTATTTAATTTTTATAAGTACAATTTTTAATTGTTATTTATTTCAACTATGTCAGACTATGTGCATAACATAGCTATATTAAATTATTAGTAATATATGTATATTTTCTACTGTTGTATTATAAATGATGGACTGTTTTACGTAAGAATTGTAGAAGCTTTATTTAACAAAACTAAGTAATTTAAAATTAAATTAAATGCACCATTTTATTCCATCATTTTTGAAAAAGAATTACTTTTAAAAAAAGTTTCTCTCTTAGAAATCAACAATGTCACTTAAAATATTTAACTTAATAACATTTTTAATTGTTTTTTTTAAAATTGATATTTGAGAGTTCTTGTTTTTGTTACACAAAAACTAATAATGCTATTTTATAGACTACTTACTAAGTTTTAAAAATTTTAAATTCTTTTAGTGTTGCGTTAATAAATATTTTTTACATTATTAAAGGATATGTTATATTTAATATAAATACACAATCGAGTCTAGTCAGTGTCAGAAGATAAATACAACGTTAAATATTATTGATTTTAAAGTGGCCTTGATAATTTTATGGCAATAAAAAATATGATAGATATTTAAATAGCAGTGAAAGTAGGTGCGTAGTGTTGCCACAATATAATCGTATTTTTTACATTCAATTGATTTTTTTACCCGATCCTATGCGTAGGGCTGGATTAAGAAAATAATTTAGGTTACAAAATTAGGGTAACCTTTGTAAACAACTTGTGTGTCTGTGATACAAACATTAAACTTAGCAGACGAGAATTAAAGATATAAGAAATACCTAACTCTAGTTTAACTCTTTTATATTGAAATAATATAATGTTTTGTACATTACTTACTATTATATATAGATATATAGATAAACATTTAACATATTTTGAGTATTTTTTAAATGAGCAGTAACTGTGAATTGTAAATAGATTTATTATTTTTGTAAATATAGCTATTTCAAATTTTATTTTGTTTTTTATTTGTTTCCTTGTGTATTTTTTTTATTATTTAAGTATAACTGTAAAATCCTGTTACTTATTTGAAGATAATCCATTCATTGAGGAAGGCTATGTACCTATACACTATTCAAGCCATGTATATATTGATTAATGGAGTTATGGAGAATATATTTTATGAAAATACTATGAAAAACACTAATACACCGATGCTTCTCTTTGTTTGACCGATGTATCATAATCTAGTTTGTATACGCCTGCACAGTGCACAAGTGTACAGTGTGGATTAATTGGGCCATTACATCAGGTTTGATAAGCCCCAAATCCTCGCTAATGAATGTATAATAATAAAAATAATAAAAATCTTTTATTATCAAGCAACATAGGCTCATAGTTGGATACTACAATGGAATACTTAAGAACTACGTTAGTAAAATAAAATACAACAAAGATGATATACAATAAATAAAATTCAAAGAAAAAATAATTACTGAGATTGAGAAATAATTACTGAGAGATTGTCTCTGCTACATTTTGCACATGCAACCTGATAAACCTCATGGTCGGCCCATCCAATCTATCTAAATATAATAATAATAATACTCTGGCAACCGTGAAACAAAAAAGTATTTTTTTTTTCTATCTTATAATATAAAATAATGTCTGTCAGCGATGATCGCGTTTAATGTAGTCAATATAAGATTTGGAAGCTCTGTATTTAAATCCTATTGTTCATTGGTTATTAATGGTATTTCATGTAAATATTTCTTTCACATTTATTGGCATTAGTTTCTTGTTTATTATAAATAGTAGTTGAGGTTAATAGAAGTTGTTAATTATATTGTTTTACAATTTTTTTCCCCTTATGTGTCCCCTTATAAGTGATGGCAGTACTCTAACTGGAGCTCTTTTTGACGTTTATTCTCTCTCTTTTTTTTACCGTACAATTACCTTCGTGTGTTCTCTATATAACGTGACATTGGCGAATTGAGCAGTGCTCAACTGGCACGCTCGAAACGCCATAAACTAAGAACTGAAAATGTCTATTTAAAATTAAAATAAATAAAGATGCGCGACTTCATCCGCTTGTCTTTTCTTTAAATTTATTAAATACAGATTTGGACGAGTAACGGAATCACGCTCATTAGTTTGAGCGTCACGAATTATCAATAAATTGGGAACTTTTTTAGCTCTCTTGACAAATTGTTACAAATTTCGAACCTTAAGCTAACGCCGGACCTGCTGTTTCCACAACTGTTTTTTTTTGTTAAAGAAACGGCAACTGACGTGAACGTGACGTGGTAGGCCAGATAGGTCTTCACCACCAGAAGTTAGAGATTATAGATGTTGTTTAGCTTCAACCAGACTAATGCTTCCAATACTTTCTGCCTACGAACTCGGAATTCGCTGTACCCCGCTGCTGTTTCGCAACGAATTAAATCACGGGCAAATCGCGTGTTTGCACGAAGATACGCTGCGGAAGTACTCTTGCCAGCGACTGCAAGTCTTGTTCGACATTGAGTACGGGACCAGTGTATCGGTATTGTCCAGCGCCATTGCCATTGATCTGAGCTGGCAAACTCATACGATAGGATGGACTCTAGCAATCAGCATCTATTCAATATCTGTCAAGCCTTGCAGCTGAATCGGCACTTCTCCTGGATCCATTGAATCGTTTTCATCGCGGATTTCGTCCTTCAGTTCTTGTCTTTGACATTTCGGACTGAATCAAATTGAGCTTGCTTGGTTTTGAACGAATTTGCTCTTTTATCTCTCCATTGCTTATAATGTGGGTGGTTAGGTTAGTTGTACCCATAAGTGATTCTTCTATCAATAAAATCTTTATTCCTGACCTCACATAATTTAAAGAGGTCCCGACTGTTAATCCTAATAAACTATTGGACTTGTTTATTTTCTTTTTCGTTTTATGCAGTGGGGGTTTAGTTTATATAAATATTTTTTTAAATTGTATGTCTGTATGAATGATCACGCTTATCTCCGAAAGTACTGAACCGATTTACTTAAAATTTTCACCAATTGCTTTGTTTTAACTCGGTAAAACATTTACAGTTGCTTCACCAAAATCGGTTCATTTAAAAAAAATTGAACTGTGTCTCTATTACTCTCCCCCACCTATCGTCCGCTTTTACTCCTACAAGGTAGCAATCAGTAAGGTGTCTATACTTGTCAAAGGTGCTCTTGTGTATTATGTATTATGAAATATGTAATAAATTGAGGCCAGTCGTAGTGCGACTGGTTGTCGGTCCGATCCCCACTCGAGGAAATGAAATATTTATTTAAATGTATATTTTATTTTCTTCATACAAATTTTCTTCATACAAAACAAAAAAGCAAATCAGACCAGTAGATCCAAAGATCTTAGCGTTTAAACAAACAAACAAACTCGTCCGTTCTATTATATAGTATAGATTGTAAAATCATAATAGTACTAAACAATGTCCCAACTAGTAAGCAGTAGGTACTTCTATAAAGCGAATAGGTATGTACATAATTAAACATTTCATTTGTATATTAACTATTCTGATTCAAGATAAGCACTCAGTACGATAATTTTTTATCCAGGTCATTCATTTCATCTATCAGTTAAAACACACACATGGCTGGATACGGAGGCGACTTGATCATTATTAACTTTATTTTAAAACTGCGCATGATTTTTGGATTTTATTATAATTTTTATGAAAATATCTGGACTAAGTATGCTATTAAGGCATTATTAGGAGCTATCAGTGTACAATATATTCATGTTGCAACTATTGATAGAATAACATCATTCGACAACATAAGCGAAATATCAAGAATTACGGAATATATAATTTATATAATATGTTCGCTACAAACAGAATACCTTATTAATTATTTATCGATTATGTTCGCTACAAATAGAAGAGGAATACCTTATTAATTATTTATCGATAGACACAATAATAGACGATAAAAGTTATTCCAAAAATATTCGAAAAAATGTAACGCGATTTTTAATCTGCCACATCGTGTCACTTATAATTCTTTCTTTGTTATTCTATGGAGTTTTAATGCAACTTGGTATATATGCATCTATTGATAATGGATTCACGGTAATATATGTGGTACTCATACGCTTTGGTATCGAGATTAGACGTATACCTATTGTGATGGTATTCATTCTACTGTATTTTCGTGTAAAGATATTTTGCACTAAGCTTCGTATAGATGTCCTAAATAATGCTACAGATGTTCTTGATTGGAAAGAATATATAAAAATCTATATAAAAATATTGGATACATTAGAGAAAACTGATTGGCCGATAAAATTTATGGTAGATGCTTATTCAAATATAGTTTTTTCAGATTCAAGCAATATCAGGTTAAGATTACTCACTTTCCGCCGAAATTTCAACGCATTGCGTGTTGAGATGAAGCTCATTGAACTGCAAAATTTATGGTCAGTGCTTCAAATATTTCATCGAAAAGAAAAAATAAAACTTAGATGGGAATTGTTAAAAATTTTAAATTAAACTAATTTAACCGGATTAATCGCGTATATTTAAGATTGTTAAAAATATCAATAAAAATACTCATCAAATCCTATACAAAAATATTCTTCATTTAATTTTACGTATCTCGCACAAGTTGCATAGGTAATGCCAAAATTTAATGTATTTAATATATTCTGAGTTGGTAGGTATTTTATAATACCTCGTTACCAGAGCAAAGAAACGAAAACATTCAATATTTCACTTCTTCGAGTGGAAATCGAGGCCACAACCTTTCTGTCGCGTTTGCAGTCGAACGCACAACTGGCCTCATATATTATTAAATATTTAGTTATTTAAAATTATAATATTATATTGTTGTTTTTAGATGCTTGTGCACTTAATTATTGGTTTTATAAATGTCACAAATATACAGTTCACAATAATTAGAAAATATAAAAGAAATGTAAGTATAACACATTTTAAATGAAACTTTTTTACCGGAATAATCGCGTATATTCAGTATTATACATTTATGGAAACCCGAGGTTTCGAACACTTTGCAATAGTCCGTGGTAACGGTTAGACTAAGGTGGCATTCGTCTGTCAGTTGACGTAATTATTATATCAAACTGAGCATACAGTATATTCTATTGTAGGTTTGAGACTTAAGTGATTTTATGAGTAGGTTCCATGTAATAAAAAGCTTGCAGCCATCCTCCCATTGAAAATTGAAATAAGAATGTTTTGGTATTTCAATAGCCAAGCAGATCATTCTTGGAATATATCTGTTTTCCTTAGGGAGGATTTGTGGTTTAGAAAACCGTGGCGCAGCGGCACGAGGTGTGACTGCAAAACCGACTGGTTGTGGGTTCGATCCCCACTCGAGGAGATGAAATATTTACTTAAATTTATATTTCCATTCCTTCGCTCTGGTGTCGAGGTTAAGC
>DWMY01002567.1:0-11581 GCA_018249775.1 Heliconius hecalesia formosus
GTATAATAAAAATGATATGAGGTAAAGTAACACGCAAGCAACGCAATGTCTCCAGAATTCAGCGGAAAGTTGAAAATGGAAGTGGCCTAATGGAAAGGAATGTCTTAACACTAGGTTCCTAAGTTTCCTCTGCCTACCCTACTATGCTGGAAAGAAATAAAAATAAAATAAAATTGTATATTTAATTGTATCACATCGTTCAGTTATTTCATAATAACTGTTAACAATGACCATAATATTCCATGATTTTACACAATTCATTCTTTCTTTAATCTGTCCAGAGATATACTTATGTACTGTGTGGCGGAAATTACGAAAAATTTGGAAGATAGTAAGCCTCAGTGTATTTTGTAATATGCCTCCCATATGCTACGACAGTGTCCGGTTTATTGTTTTATTTATAAAAATATTAGTCAATTGAAAAGGTTTTTCTTAATAACAAATGCCAATGATTATATTAAAGTAATAAAAATTCTGATTGAACGAACTATTTAAGTTAGGTCTGAATTAAAATTTGCACTAAATATTAAAATAAATTAATAGATTATTATATTAGATTTCTAAATATATTTTTATAATTCTTTTTAACGTATTAATAAAATATTAATATTTTTTGTTACTAAATATTCACCTTGACAGATCGATATCTGAAAAACGATTTTGTAGTCAATCGTTTAAAATAAAAAGTATCTAAACAGTCAATAAACTAATATAAATAAAATAAATCAGCTTCACGCTGTATCCTGCACACAGCAGGGTAGGCAGAGGGAATCTAGTGTTAAGACACTCCGTTTCACTTTCTGCCAAATTCTGGAGTCATTGCGTGTTGAGTGGCAGAACTCAACGCCGCGCTTAACCTCGTCGAAATATAAATTTAAGTAAATATTTCATCTTCTCCCGAGTGGTGGAACAGACAACCAGTCGGTTTTACAGTCAGACTGGCCTCTAAACTATTATAACTATACAAATATTAAATATATATATATATATATATATATATCATTTAAAATTTGCCTTTTTATGAAGATTTTAGCAGCTTACCTGATAAGGAAATTGTCCTAGTGACGCAGGGGAGCCATTAAAAATTCGTGAAAGGGGATTTTTAAAATATTCTTCTTCACGTGCACGAATTTTTTCGGCTGCAGGAACACCAAATCTTGTAAGATATCCATACGCAGTGGTATAATCCGCAACTTCGGCGGCAACAAATGCTGCCAAAGAGAGAAGTACTATTGCTAGTTTCATAATGGAAATGCTGTAGACTGTAATTTTGATCAGTTTAACCCTTCTTTTATATAAAGTATAAAGATAAAGTGATTTGTGATTGATTATGATATGAATCTCAGCGATTGAGATTTTGTAATAATATAATAACTTCTAATCAACAAATGTACGTTACACTCACGAGAATTTTAAGCTGATTCATTTGTCACCAATTTGGGAATTTTTATCTCCATAGAATCGTAAATATACGCTCTGATTTTACATTATTGTAAAAAGCAATGATATTCTAAATTTGGTGTTGGGGAAAAGGATGAATAATAACATATAAATGTTAAGAAAATGACAAACTATATGAATCGAAAAACTATAATATAATAAAAAAGTAAACTGGGGAACGGAGTGCCCTAACACTAGGTTCCCTCTTGCAACCACTGCACCCCGCTGTATGCGGGATACAGCGTGAAGCCGAGCTGAGCAGAAGGTAAACCTAATTGTTTGCTTTTATCGTATTCTTATAAGTATTCAGAAAAATCTGGTGTACTTCGAAGCTGTGTAAATCAAAACAATTTTAAGTTCCGCTTTGTTCTTGGAAAAACTCTGTACAAGATTCTTCTGACGTCGTTTTATTTTAAAACGGCTAGAAAAAAATTCACGTCTAAATGAAAATTTATTTAGAAATTTTCAGTTATTTTTGTTTTGAGGTTTTTTTCCATTTTACTATAAAAACTAATAGGGACAAAGTTAGACAAAGTTAGTAGACAATATAATTTGCTATAAAAAATGATTAATAAATTTTTGTGTAGGGTTGCTAGACGAGATACAGTACGAAAACCCTTTTCATCTTATAATCTTTTGCGGCGACTGTACTAACTTACGTTAAGTTTATTAAGTAAGTGAAGCTTTTTCTTATACCCTTTCCCCATCTACACGTTAAAAAAATTAAATTTCGATCTAAAAAGTAACCCTAAACGTCACTTTCAATGGACTATATGAACTATATATATAATAGGTGGACTAGCACCGTCGTGAGATTTGAGATGTCGCTTATGCGAATACTCGTATAACACACATTTTTATAGAAAATCATACATATGATATACATGCATCAAACAGTTTAATTATAATAAAAGTTTAAAAAATATAAATCCCTGCCATGAACTATAATATAATAAAAAAGTAAACTGGGGAACGGAGTGCCCTAACACTAGGTTCCCTCTTGCAACCACTGCACCCCGCTGTATGCGGGATACAGCGTGAAGCCGAGCTGAGCAGAAGGTAAACCTAATTGTTTGCTTTTATCGTATTCTTATAAGTATTCAGAAAAATCTGGTGTACTTCGAAGCTGTGTAAATCAAAACAATTTTAAGTTCCGCTTTGTTCTTGGAAAAACTCTGTACAAGATTCTTCTGACGTCGTTTTATTTTAAAACGGCTAGAAAAAAATTCACGTCTAAATGAAAATTTATTTAGAAATTTTCAGTTATTTTTGTTTTGAGGTTTTTTTCCATTTTACTATAAAAACTAATAGGGACAAAGTTAGACAAAGTTAGTAGACAATATAATTTGCTATAAAAAATGATTAATAAATTTTTGTGTAGGGTTGCTAGACGAGATACAGTACGAAAACCCTTTTCATCTTATAATCTTTTGCGGCGACTGTACTAACTTACGTTAAGTTTATTAAGTAAGTGAAGCTTTTTCTTATACCCTTTCCCCATCTACACGTTAAAAAAATTAAATTTCGATCTAAAAAGTAACCCTAAACGTCACTTTCAATGGACTATATGAACTATATATATAATAGGTGGACTAGCACCGTCGTGAGATTTGAGATGTCGCTTATGCGAATACTCGTATAACACACATTTTTATAGAAAATCATACATATGATATACATGCATCAAACAGTTTAATTATAATAAAAGTTTAAAAAATATAAATCCCTGCCATGAACTATATTATTTTTGAAATTTAAATCTATTAGAAAAAAAGTATCTGGCATTTGTAAAATATATAAAATATTTAACAACATTTTTTTCGTAATAACCTGCATTTCCTTCGCGTGTTATGAAATGGCATGTGTGCAAAAGAACTGTTGCACTAACTAACATGTAAGATAAATTGATGTTATTATAAAAAATATTTTGAAATGGTAAAACAAGATAAGTTTCTAGACCCAAACGAGGCTGAATAAAAAATAATGGTAACACATAAGGAATGTCGAAGAAATAAAGACTAATGTCAATAGTTCTTTAATGCCCCAACATTATCCGTCAAACATCAGTGACCTTAAGAACCTATGAAAAAGAATATGGTCTTTAATTGAAACTATGCATTTTGTCACAGTTAATTTTGTTAGTAAATATCTAAAATACTGAATAATACACCAGCAATATAGTAAGTAGCTTATAATCGTTTTTTATTGATGAAATACGAGCAAATTCTGCTTCTGATTTATGTATATTTTAGGGAATATCGTGGGAATATAACTCGGACTTGTTTGTTCTCATTTTTACCTCCTACGAAATGTTCACTGCAAATTTTGTCGTCGGATTGTGGGTACCATGGCGATCCATCTACACTATAAATAATAAATAAATAATTTTACATAAAGTAAAACTTACTTTGATTTAGATAAACAAAAATAATTAAAAAAGGATTTTATAATTTTGAAGTCGATGCCAAGTAAAACAAACAGGCTTATTAGTTCGATATTGTCGTAAGGTTGTTGTAGAATTAGCTCGACACCGACTTCAAAATTATATATATATATTTTATTATTTTTGTTTAACAAAATCAAAGTACGTTTTACTTTATGTAAAATTATTCTTGATGTGATGGGTGGACTTTAAAAGGACCTTCCCAAACGAGTAGGTAGTGGTTGTCCTATGTAAAACTTCAATCTTAATTAGGTATTATTTTTGTGCAAATTCACATTTTGGCATAATGATAAAACAATAGAAATATTCGGGCGAATTGGAAACTTTTTTGAATACGGTTAAAAATGTGAACATCCTCTTTTTCGAAGTTGGTTGAATAGAAACGCAACGATGAGGAATCTCACTTCTGACACCCATTTTAACAATGTATGTCCTTGTGACTATTACAGTATAATTATATTTTTTACCAAAAAAAAAAACAACTAGTTCAATTTTAGAACCTAACTAAACTTTCACCAAACCTTGAAGTGTATGTATCCTTTCAAATAAAACAGAATAATCGGAATCGGTTGGCGTGATATTGAGTTATTCATCCATTTGTCGCGCACATTTCTAATGCAAATTTAAGACTTATGTGATATTCTCATACCATTGTCAGAAATGGACCTAAAAAATGGGACCAAACGGGAAGCAATAAAATCATCAAAATCATTCACTCAGTCAAAAGTTCTGAGGCAAAACATAAAAATAACAGCCGAATTGATAACCTCCTTTTCTTACAGAAGTCGGTTAAAAATAATAATTAATTAATATGCTAAAAAATGCCACGCGAATAAAATTGATTTAATTAGTACTGTAATTTAAAGTACCGTCTCATATTGGGTATAAAATCTTTGGTCTATTTTTTTTAATAATAATAGCTACATATAAGAAAATATTTATACTTTTTTCTGCTGTTATTTTAGGCGACTAAAGTACGTGTGGTAGAGTCACGTCGCCAGCAATGGCAACACCCATGGGCAGACTCGACCGGATTATTACCATCCCCGGCATTTAAGTAGTAGCTAGTAGTAGCTTTATGCCACAGCGTTTTGCATCAGGTAATGCCGGGCCCTGGCGCCCAATCCACCTTAAAGACCGGCAATGCACCTGTAGCTTCTCTGGTGTTGCACGGCGTCGTGGGCGGTGATATTCACTTACCATCAGGTGACCCAAATGCTAGTTTGCCTTGTCTTTTCCATAAAAAAATATAATCTTGAGCTGCATGTATGTTAGTGTATCAGGACCAATTGCAGAAATTAAACTTATACAAAAGGCGAAGGTGAGTTGAATATTTTTCTCTTTCTGCGCTCTAATATTATTTATCCATTTTTTATATTTTGTGACTATTTGTGTTTGATTTTACAATAACTATAGAAAACAACGAATCTAATGATACAAAAAATATTTTTAAATCGTCTAAGTAATGACCAGTCATTACATACATACAGCCCAGGCTGTAACCATAAGATCAGATTTAGATTGATAGCAATCAATAATAATATATATCTTCAACGTTGATTCTAAGCATGGGTTTACTTCTAAAATGATTAAATATAATCCCTGAGGTTGGTCTGATTTAATACAAATATCCTCAATCAGTGGGTGGCTTCACTTCGTTTATGTTGCTTTTAAAAAAAATCTCCTACTGTGAATGAGTTGACTCACAGATAAACAGTGCAATATATAGAGCTCATTAGCAAGGCTAACTAAATTTATGCTATAAGATTAGCGGGAAGATTAGCGGGAAGAATGCAAGAGATCTAAATTGCTGTGGTGGGGGTTTAAAAATGGAAGAAGGTATATGAATCAGATCCTTTCTCTCTGCATAATGATAAGATTTTTTCTGGACTTTTCTGGATTAAAAAAAAGAAGTTTGATATTGAAGTGAGAAAGTAATTATGGAAGATTCTATCCCAGACCAATGTGAACGGACCTTTGCTACAAGATGTAGCAAAGGCCCGTTCACATTGTTCTGGGGTAGAATCTCCCATGATGCTAAAGTCTTATTGTTGGCATATCGCCTCAATTTGACATGCAATCGGATTTAAAACAATGTTGTACCATTTCAGCTTAGTGGTTAAATTTGTATTTTAATGGCTTGGTCTCCAGAGAGTGAAACAAGTGATATAGGTGTGAAAGTAGGTGACCGGAAGATAAAATGCCTGATATACACGTTTGATGAATGTATTATCAGAATGCGAATTCACCTTAATTTTGTAATCACATTTTACACTGTAAAAACCCGCGTAACTTTTATTTTTAATATGTTACCAATTTTCAGGGATTATCAGAGATTATCCTTATCTTTTTGTTATTTTTTAATGCATCGCCTAAGTTGTACATATCTTAGATTGCGATACGATCATCATCATTATTATTATCATTATGACATCTAATAATACATACAACATCATAAATCAAAATAAAATCAAATAAGCTCCAGTCTGTACCCTGTACAAGGCAGGGTCGGCTGAGGGAAGATAGTGTTAAGATACTAATTTTTCGTCGAACTCTGCAGGCATTGTATGTTCAGTGGTGGAATTCAATGCTGCGCTATGTCTCGACTCCAGAGCGGAGAAATGAAAATATAAATTTAAATAAATATTTCATTTCCACGAATGGGAATCGAACCCGAACACACTTCGTGCCCCTCCGCCACGGCTGGCTCTAATATATTTTAAGCATTTTTAAAGTGTTAATCCACACATAGGAAAGAAAAATACTTATTTAGAAAACGCCATACTCATCAAGCTTTTATACGCTTGTCTTATACAATTTATTTAGACTAGGGTCTTAGACTACAGACCCTATAGGTTTTGATAAAGGGGCAAATTTCATACAAAATGTAGCAAAACTGGTGCATAAATGCTCGTATCTTTTGATTCCGTTGATTTAGAAACTTTATTTTACCTCGGCCTCAAGGGACTGTACATCCAAATGTTTGTTATTAATTTGAGCTTGACCTTTGACTTTGACCATGACTTTTTGAGGTACAGAACCCTAAAAACGTTACGGACTAAGTGTTTGTAGTGGTATTGAATTAATAGATAAAAAAAACCGGACAAGCACGAGTTAGGCTCACCCACCGAGGGTTCCATACAAAAATTAAAGATCTTGAGCTTTTTCTGAAATTCAGGCATAGTTTAGCCAGAGCTCTTTCATCTGATACCTTATTTGAACTTAATTGAAGTGAAGCCGCTAGGCTTTGATACCAAATATTATCCTCCTTATTTGTTATTATATTAATATGTAATACTCCTACAAAACTGTCCTCCTTTGAAAAAAATGTATGAAACATAATATAAAATAACCAAAATAAAATATATAAAATATTATCTACTAAATTGATCCACGGATGTGACTGTTCGACCGGACCTTGTAACACGATGCGGTGTTTTGATGTTGTCGGCTGCTGCGTTTGCGCATTGTTGACGTTCTGTTGATGTTGTATTTGTGAGTTTGTCGATTTTGTCTACGATAAAGGATGGCGTGAGTCGATCAATAATTGTTATTATGTATCGATCATTTTTAAATATAGGTAGAGTGCGCACGAAATTTTTTAACCAGTTCATATTCGGTGAACAGCATAAGTAAAGAATTCTAGTCACGTGAGATTTCAACCGTTTTCATACGATTAGATTTGTTTTGTCCACGTATTAGTACGTATACAAAACACACGTACTTGTGTATTTCATACCAGGGCTGAAATAATTACTTGTTATCATTATTATTGTTGTTCTGAATCCTGGGTGCGTTGCATCGTGTGTATTGTTTAGTCTTTTTTGAAATATGTGCAGTATATATGGTAGATTTACATTTGAAGGGCTTCAGGTTGAGCCTTGAAAAGAAAATTACAGTTTTCCATTCATTATTTAATTGTTAGACTATTCTTGCACTGATTAAAAGCTTCCCTAGTTTCTTCGTTTTGCCACATTGGTATTTATTTAATCTTCTTCATTATAGTGTGCCATAATTAGTTATCCTTTTCGGATTTAACAATTCTGTAATTTTGTCGACTTATCCATTATCCTTCTTTATTTCAAATCGATGCCTGAAGCCAGTTGTGGCGCAGCGCGACACTTCACTGCGGATTCGATCAGCTAAGCTGACTCTGCATTTCCTACGAAGAGATTATCTCCACGGCATTCATCTTTCTTTCATTCTTCTTCTGTTATACCCACGTTTCGCTGCCGTATAACAGCGTCTGTACCAATACAGCACTGTGTACGTTAACCTTGTTACCGGCAGCAATACGGCTTTCCATATCCATCTCGTATCTGCCATCTCTACTGAGCATACTTCCCAAATATACCACTTCATTCACTTGTTCTAATATCTTACCATTTATACTTAAAAAAATCAGAACCTTTGTCTTATTCGCATTGAGGCTTAGACCTTTATTTTCACACGATTCTTTCAGAGTGGTGACCAGTGCCTGCAACTCGCATTCTGATGATGCATTAAGCACTGCATCATCTGCGTACAGCAGGCAATTCACTGTGCCTACAACATGTATACAATAATTTTATATAAAATGAACTTCAATTTCACTTTTTGGATTTTTTTATTTATATTGTAAGTTGTAACTGTGTGCCAAATTTCATAACTAGGTTCAGAGGAAGTAACCCACCCATAGATACTGATTGCGCCAAAAATTTCTTAGTGCAACAAAAATGATGCATAAATATGCATATGCAAACATTTTTTTATTGCGTTGGCTTAAAAGCTTAACGTTTTTATGCTTACATCAACACGCTTACAATCTTTTGGTGGTTACCAAATAAAAACAAGGTAAACTTTGTAATTTGATTTTAGCTGATTTGATTTTTAATTAAGCTTAATCCCTCCACGAGGTATCAAGATAAATGGCCTTGACAGACAAACAATAAGGTGATCCTATAAGGGTTCAAATTTTCCCTTTCAGATATTGAACCCTTAGGAAATAAATAAAACTTAACATATCTTAGGTTTCCTTAACATATCTAGCACGTGTTTGCTTTAGGTTTCCTTTTCAATTGAGAATTACCTCATCTGCATCCCCATCACGAAAATTTATCATTCCACAATCATATTTTTATAAATTAATTAAAACTATAACTAGAACTAGCTTCACGCTTTATCCCTAGCGGGGTAGTCAGAGAGAATGAAGTGCCAAACGCTACGGTAAATACGGTTTTACGATTCATAAATTATCAATCGAAAAGTTATATATACTTACTTCTTTTAATCTTATTTCAGTAAAAACAATTATATAAAGGAACAATAAAAGACAGTGTTGGAAAATGGAAATTAATTATAATTGAAAAATATATTTGAATTTAGGAATTTAATGGAAATTTTAAAGCTTTATAAGTTCTGGTTTATGAATCCCATGAATGATGACACTCTAACGAAAGCAGCTGGGTAACCGATGCTGCACCAACGTAGGCCGAAAGACGTGAGACCAATCTGAAAATTTGTTTAAGTTACAATATAATATTTTGGCGTTCTTTTTATCCTTACATTTTTTCACGCAGAGAAACTTTTAAGATACAAAAGTCAATACAAATATAACATTTAAAATGCCTGTCCAGATGACACTACAGTATACATAAATGTAAACAAAAATATAATTGAAATATAAAATAATATAAATAACTTAACACGACACTTCAAAATAATATGTTGCATAAATGTCAAAAAAATTATTAATGATCAACAAATATGTAATGTTATGGAAAGCAAAATATAAACATACAAGAAGGGGTTCGCCGTTCCTTTCTACAACAAGCGGTCCACCAGAATCCCCACCGCAAGTACTGGCACCGCCTAAGGTTCTTGTACATATGTTAGAGTTTTGGAAAACTAATGATGGGAAGAAGTTTAAGCAATACGAATTTTCAAGAACTGTCATGCGGCCGTGGCTTAAAAATTGGTCATCTGAAAGGTTGGCTCCTGAGAACAATAGGTTTACTTGCGTTATTTCACATGATGATGATATATAGAAGTAAAGTAAAACATAATGACATAAACATATAATCTGTTCTTTTTATAAAATATTATAATAAGTTTACTTAAACTTCAAATTCAATGAAATTTATTAAATAATAACTTGATAATGGCATACCATCACCAGTAATTCCAAAACCGGAAGCTACAGCTTCTGCACCAGCAAAATTGTCAAAAAGTTGAAGTCCGCTAGGCAAACGAATAGTTTGAATAAAGGCTGTAAAAGAAAGTCTATGTTTATTAACCATGCTGGAATTTACATACGTATATATATATATCCATGTCAATCAAGTCAATGAATCTAAAATCTATTTCAGATAGAAAATTTCATTTGTAAGAGATTTTTCAAATCTATTAATTTGCATGTAACTTGTTAATGTAATGAAATCGAGATGTGTCTAACTCGTATGAGTATTAATACAATGGTAAAATCTGCAAAATTTAACAAAGGCTTTATTAAATGATCACGTCAAAATGTAATGTACAGACCGAGAGTTCTAAGGTGAGCTTTATATTTGTGTTATTGTTCATATAAAGTAGGTGTAATGTCACTTGCTTGCCTAAGCCGGCTTATCTTTTTGTATTTTTAGCAGCGTTATTGTCTTTGTCATCATTGTGTTAAATTTATTAAAAAGGAAACATGAAGTTGGCATTATCACTGTACATGAACGGAAATATGTATATGACTAACCAGTAAAAAAAGTCGTGGACAAAAAGCTGTTCTTGATAACATAAGGTTCATTATTACAGATTCATAGTAAGGTTAATTAATCCATCAAAATCAAATCAGCTTCACGTTGTATCCCGCACACTGCATGGTAGGCAGAGGGAACCTAGTGTTAAGACACTCCGTTCCCCACTTTCTGCCGAATTCTGGAGGCCTTGCGTGTTGAGTGGCAACTCAACACCGCGTTTTACCTCGACACCAGAGCGAAGAAATGGAAATATAAATTTAAGTAAATATTTCATCTCCTCGAGTGGGGATCGAACCCACAACCAGTCGGTTTTGCAGTCAAACCTCGTGCCGCTGCGCCACGACTGGGCTCTATTATTATACTATTATTACGGTACTTTCGTCCATCATACGAAAATAAAAATTATGAGGATGCAATATTCGGCGCAGAAGATTTTTTTTTATAGCTCTAATTTTATAATCACTTACATGAAAGGCCAGCTTAATCCTAGCGAACTGTACATGCTTTTAAAATTTTTAAATAACATTTTTAAACACCAATATATTACACGGTACATTATTAAAATACAGTCTTATTTAAATAGTATCTTTAAATTGGTACTCAATATTTTTTTTATTCATGTAACCACTAAAATTGTTAATAAAAAAGAAATATGAACAGTAACATACGTGATAGTGGTACTTTTGAATGTAGGCAAACAACAGCAATATCATTGCGGATGAGCATAGGAAACCATCCAGGGTGTACAACAACGTCATCAGTTTGAATCCTGACTCCACCACTGAATAATAGAATTGATCCTAATACGACTGTATATCTAGAGACCTGGTTCACACCATCTGTCCAGCAATGAGCGGCAGTGAGGAGACGTTCGTCGGTAACTAGCACAGCCCCGCACACACTTCTGTTTGTACGTCCTTCAAATTCTCCTATTAAGCCAGCCTATATTAATTAGAATAAACAAATTATCAAT
>DWMY01002568.1:0-11581 GCA_018249775.1 Heliconius hecalesia formosus
TGATTGAATTCCCTCTCGTTAGTACCCATCGTGTCGTCGGTTATGATTTGAGGCTACAGCGTCCAATCCATTGTGTGCTAAACGATACATTTGACATTACCTGAAGTGGTTGGATGGATTGGTCAATCATTTATTTTGGATTTTTTAAAAGTAGGTTTCCTTTTATTTTATTTTGCTTAAATTATTTTTAAGTGAAACTCCATAAATAAGATTAGCAAATTCTTTGCAGTAGTACGTGACCACGGTAAAGGTTCGAAACGTTGGGTTTCCAAATATACTCGGATATAATCCGGTTAAATAGTTTAATTTAATATGTATAAAAATCGTGAATATCGATATTTTAAGAGACATTTAAATTCAATTACTAGCATTTTTTGACTATAATTATTTTTTATAGCTTCAGGTTGTATCCCACAAATAGCAGGGTAGGCAGAGGGAACCTGGGAAAGTAGTGTTAATACACACCTTCCGTTTTAAGTGGGGGAACCACTTAAAACGGAGAGGAAACAATATTTGCGAAATTTATGACGTTTTATTTTTTTACTCCTTAGTATTAGAGCAACTACATATCTCTTCTGATCTCACTTGAAGTCCACCTTCAAAAAAAAACAAATTAAAAAATTTAAATTGTAGCCAGTTTCATGTTTTTTAACCGTAATTTGTACGTTTCCAGTAGTTTTGCAGTTTAGCGGCTTACTCCTTGTGAGAAAACAACCATGCAGCCTAAGCCTTAACTTGAGACTTACACATTAATAATAATATTATAGTATTTTTTAGATTAGAATTTCAACGGTTTGTATCATTTTTAAAGTGTTGTCCATACTTAGCAACTAAAAAAAATTTTAAGAAACGTATTAAACGCTTGGAAGTACCGGTAATTGATCCTGCGCTTCTTGGACGCGCTTTCTAAAGGTGCTCAAATTAATATTTTTAGTAACGTATAAAACGTTACTAAAATCACTTTTATCATCACTGAAAATAACTGTTTAATTATAAAAACACTTACTTTTACACGTACTTTAGTACATATTGAGAAACCTCCGATATCAATTAATGCGGTTCACGGTCGACAAGATTAGTATAGTAAGCCGGCAGACCATTCAGTTTAATACGATTTGCTGATCTGGCACACATTCGGACTGGATCAATGACTAACTATTGGGAAGCAAGCAGCTTATTTTCATACATGTAAATAAAGCAAAAATTCTGTTGATGTTTAATAATTCTTATTTTTTTTATTTCGTTCCATTACACAAATCAGATTCACGCTGTACGCTCTATCCTGATGTGTATCACGGTACAGTCACACGCTTTTGCCACTGAGCCATTAGAATTGACAATTTTGAATATTGAGGCCACTCAATATTCAAAATTGTCAATTCAAAAATAAATATTCAAATTATTTTTTTTGTATATTAATACATTATTTAGATAATTCGCACACTTCTTTTTAAAATGATTACACTTTACCATTGTCTGATGTGTGTCTTTAATCTTAAAAAACTTATACAATAGTATTAAAAAATTAGAGGCCTATAAAGGAACTCATGTAGCTTTTAATGAAATACTAAATGAATAAAACTAAAAAAATACTGATTAGAATCGCAACAATTTCAAGCAAATTTTTAGCTCTTAGTTACTCTTACCTCTATCTTATAATCACTCTTAAGAAAACGAAACCAGTGTCTAATCATAATTTTTCTGGCATTCCCTTAAAATTCGAAACATTCAATGTCGATTTTAGCACCACTTAACAGGGAAATAGTGTTCCGTTACTCAATGCCTCAAAAAAACGAAAAGTGGGGAACGTAAATGAAATAATTAATACTTTCATTTGTTTGCTCTAGCGTCGAGGCAAGGCGCGGCATTCAACACGCAATGCCTCCATAATTCGGAAAATGGCGAAAGGACAGTCTTAGTACTAGGTCCCCCGTGCCTACTGTGTGCGGGATACAGCGTGCATCTGATTTATTAAGATTGTTTTACTAGCATAGATAGCGAATACTAATACACCATACTCCCTTAGTTTGTATTGACAATAGACTGAGTCACAATTGTCCAATGATCTTAGGTGAGCTTTGTAGGGATTATCAGCTTGTAAGAACCATACACTACGATATATACATATAGTGAATAAGATTTATTACGAGGGCGTTGTTTGATTGTAAATGTGATAGTTGTAGGTTCATACCCTACTCGAGTTATTATCATTTCTTTGTTAATGTTAGACAAAAATGACACATAAACTACGCTATTCTACAATAAACCACGCTATTCTACTCAAGTCATATAAGTGCTATGGAATGTGCTCAGCGCTATAAATTATATGTTTTAAACTCGAATAGTTCACTAGTAACCTCTGAAGAGCTCCAATATTCAGGTACTGGCTCCGTCATCTCACCAGCTCATTGATTCCATAATATCGTACTGTCGCAATTTTCACGAGTAATAAAAGCTTGTTAAAAGCGCGGTGTTGAGTTCGTTACTCATCCGGTTATATATTTCGAATTCGCCCGAAAAATTAAGAATAGAGTGTCTTCAAGCTAGGTTCAATAGATTTTGGACCTAACACATTTATATATAATATTTTTTTAATTTCACGTTGTATACCTAGGTAGCAGGGAAGCCAGAGAGAACGGAGCGCCAAGCGCTACGGTCTTAGCATACCTCTTTTGCGACTTTGGACGACCACTGTCTTCAACCTCTTCATACATGCCCTCCGGCAAGTTCTCATTTTTATGTGACCTTCCCTAAGTGTCATTGATACTGTGTTTTGAAAAGTCAACCGAGGTCTTTCTCTCCTCTCCCCCTCCTCTTCCTCTTCCTACTGATGAAGGAAAAATGTATAATATTAAAAAATACATATAGGTATAAAAACATATATTACAAAAACCGAATATGCACGTATATTATATGTATGTTAAAATTGTTTACAAGTAAATACATGATATCACCAAGACAACTGAATTTGAACTTAGACCTATTACAATAAACGCCACGCTTTGTCTCGACACCACGGCGAAGAAATGAAACATAAATTTAAATAAATATTTCACTTCCTCGAGTGACGATCGAACCCACAGCCAGTCGTGTTTACAGTCACACATTTGTGTCCTCGCGTCACGACTGACCTCAAACAAATCGAGTTATTCTTTAATATGATTACGAAAAGATAAGAAACGAAATCATAGCATTTTTGTTCTTTTTCTTTCAAATTTTACCTTAATATTCAGAGAAAGAACGTAAATTATAGCATACGCTTCCATTCCTCCGAGAAAATTTGAAAATATCTTACCGACCTTTTCGCACGAACCACCTCAGTGATTAATATTTAGCGAAAACGACCTTTTACAAAAAAAATTTTTTTTCCATTCTCAGGACAATAACTTCTTAAAATATTCCTAAAGATAGATATACGCTATACGACAATTTAAAAAAAAATGGAGAAATACAAACATACAACCAGTTGGACCATTTGGAGCATGTGCTTGGAAGCTTAAATATACCATTATACTCAAATATTATCCAATTTTATTTTAACAATATCGTAATTTTAACAATACCATATATTATATGGTTTAAGAATAAATTCTAGTTTGTCAAATCTAAAAATTTGACCCGGTTGCACATCACCATTGTACCTAATGCGAGTGGAGAGAGCTTCTCTCTGCACTATTACTCGAATTCTCGATAGCCAATGTTGTGTCGTTTCTCGATAGCGAATGTCATTTTACAAAGCTTATTTTTGGCTTAGGAGAACCTAGTGCTGAAATACCCCGTTCCCCATTCTTTGCCAAGATTTCGAGATATTAAAGGTTGAGTGACAGATTTATTCCGTAAAATATTTTTTTGAAGATTACATTCTATTTGTTAGTATTTTATCTAGTGGTTTAACCATCAACAAACAATGTAAAGCTTAAAGTCAGTCTAAAAATACTTTATCCAGGCTTTGACTTGGTCGCAGTATTGTATCTAATGTGAGTGGGGAGGGCCCCTGCACGACTTCCAATATTCTTTAAATCCTTCACCGAACACTAAGTTGACACTTTGATACTTTATTTTCCGATAGCCATTACCTGCAATCTCATTTTATAAAGCTTATTTTCCGTTGTGTAGGTAACTTTAGGTAACTTTTCAGCAACAACAGGATAGGTGGAGGGATCTAAGAACCCAGTGTTAAGACAATCCGTTCCCATTAGGTCCACTAAAGGCATTGCCCGTTGAGAGTTGAAGTCAACGACGGGGTTTGCCTTGTTACCACAACGAGAAAATAAAAATATTTAATATTTTATTTCCTCGAGTTGAAATCGAATACACAGCCTGTCAGGTTAACAGTCGCACGCCTGTTCTGCCGCGCCACGTCTGGTTTCACAAATAAGTTTTAATGAAAGTTAAAAGGTCTTAAGACATTGTAATCCATTATCCACCATCTGTCAACCAACTAATGTGGTTTGTTTATACCTCCCATTAAACGATGGGAGAGAAAGTCTGTTTCTGTTCACCGTAAAAGAGAAAAGCGTTTATAATATATACTTACTTACGCATATAAAACAATACGATGTAGAAATGCTGATTTACGACTTGTTTGCGAATAAATATTCCCCTTTCGACCTTTTTTTTGTACGGCATTATGACGTATTATACAATAGAAGACGTTAAGTAAAATTGAATATATACTTGGATATTTATTATACAGTGTGTTGATGAATAATTAAATACTAAACTCTGATCAGATATTGACGTGAGTTACATAAATATTTGCTTTGAATATAAATCGAATCCACGATTTTCGGCTAACAATTACAGTTATTATTCACTAAACTAACAGACTAGTATAATTGAATATGATTCTACGAGAATACATTGTATGAGACAGGTAGAAATATATTTATAAAATGTGGATAAAACAATTTCTTATTGTTATAAAGGCAAACAGCGTTTACTAACAAGCTTGCGGAAACTGCTAAGTTATCTGTTTTTAATGATTGATATGAAAACATAAAGTAAATTTTAACTACAGGTGCAATCTATGCATCTAATGCTTCTCAGAGAATCAACAAAAAACTTCTATTTTCTACAGTACTAGGCTCTGCCAACCTGTGGGATCGATTCTCACAGGGTTAATGAATTAATTTAATTTTCCCGCTATATACAAGATATAACGCGGCGTTAAGTTCCGCCACTTAACACGCAACGCCTCCAGTCTTAATGGTGTCTGAATGTTTTAAATCTAGGTTCCCAAGTTCCCTCTGTCCTACTATGAGTGCAGAATACAGCGTGAAACTGAAAAAAATCTATTCTGTGGAACTTTTTGTAGATTTTCTCATTTATGTTACTAATATTTACATATATAGGTATATATAATATAATATATACTCTACTAGATAGTTGTAAAAATGGCGAGAAGTCGTAAAACTTTAGGAACGCTTACGAATAACACTGGAATCAGGTTAAGTAAACATTTCCTACAAACTCCGTAACATAACATCCATCTTTCAAGCCGTCAAGTTACAGTTGATAAGTAAGTCGTAGTAATAAAAAAACGGACAAGCACGAGACGGGCTCGCCCACCGAAGGTCCCGTAAAAAAATTAAGGTTTTGAGCTTGTTCTGAAATTCAAGCTTAGATTAGAATTCTTTCATCTGATACCTTACTTGAACAAGCGGCTTTAATACCGAATTTTGCCCCCCTTTTAAGGCTATATTTTTTAGGATTCAATCGCAAATGTAAGATTTTCAGATTTTGTCCTAGTAGATGCTAGCCGCCGAATTACATAATTCTAGGTCAACCGGAAGTACTCTATGAATTTCGTTTCTTGCTATATAAACGGACATGTCTTTTATTTAAGTAAATGTAGAAATATTTTACTGGAGATTATGCTGCAATTATTAAAAGTTATTTATATTTTATATACCTAATGTAATTGGTATATATTTATTAAATAGTCCTATAATTTAACGCACCACCTAAGCTGAAAAAAGATCAATTTCAAAATGGCATTCGGACAGAGACCCGAAGCGGCTCTATTGTTATGTACAAGGGTTGTAAACCAAAAAACTCAAACCTTTTTGCTTCCAAATAACGAAATCAACCCTCTAGGGCAATGTAAAAAACATGCACCCTCGCACTTTGTACTAACTTTAAAGCTTTACAATAATCCAGAATATATTTAAATTTTCATCGTTTAGTTTGCTATGATCTCGTTGATTTTATAATGAACCAATATTTGAGAAAACTAACATAGCTCTACGTTTATTTATAAGTAATATTTAAGTTGAGGTCTCGTGGCGCTGTGGCACGCAGCGTGTGACTGTAAATGCGATGGTTTTGGGTTCAATTCCCACTCAGGAGAATGAATTGTTTAATATTTTCTATTTATGCGTTTCAACGTTTTTATGTGGCAGTATCATAATAAATAAATATCTATCTTATTTTGGAGCAATGTATAACTTAAGATGTCCTTATTTCCCTTCTCCTATATCTGTCCCTCCTCTTTTATTTATAAAGCTGTCACTTACGAATAAGCAAGTGTTCGCGTTTGCTCGTTAGTATTATTGATAAACCCACTCATCTTACATGATAAAAGGCATTTTGGTGTGTGATCCCGGCCTAGAATAGGATCATCCTGGTACTGGTGGTGTCGTAAGAGGCGACTAACGTCACGTTGCCAGCAATGGCAACACGCATGGGCAGACTCGACCGGATCATTACCACCCCCGGCATTTAAAACCGGCGTGAAGTAGTGGCTTTATGCCACTGTGTTTCGCTGATGCGATTACCTGATGATAATGCGGGGCTCCGGTGCCCAACCCACCTTACAGGCAGGCAACGCACCTTTAGCTCCTCTGGTGTTGCACGGGGTCGTGGGCGGCGGTAATCACTTACCATCAGGTGACCCGAACGCTCGTTTGCCTTGTCTTTTCCATAAAAAAAACGACTAAGGGACCCTAGTGTTAAGGCACACGGTTCCCCACGGTATCGTCGTATTTTCGAGGCATTTCGTGCTGAGTAGCAGAAATAACCACCGTTTTTTGCCTTGTTACAAGAGCGAAGAAATAAAAATATTTATAAATAACAAATAATTTTCCTTTCAAAATGAAAATCGAACCTACAGTCCTCGCGTTTACAATCACACGCTTGTGCCGCTGCGCCATGAAGGCCTTTAATATATTGTAAAGTATGTATTATATAAGCGTACAAATTAATGTATCTAAGCAAACTATGATAGTACTTGTCCGTCAGTTAGTTACTTGATCCGCCGTCGGGTTCAAAGTTGCTTTACGGAGTAACGTTGGTAAACTTGCGAGCAAAGACTAACTACATATTATAACCATTTTGTAGTTGAGTACTTTTTATAATAGAAACTCTTTGTAAAAATTATATATATATTTACTGGAAACGCGATAGTTTATGGGTTCTATTCTCGTTTGAAAAAAAATAAAAATTATTTAGTTAATTGTTTTAAAGAGTAAAACCGTGTTTTAACACTTACAACAGTTCCCAGAATACAGTGGGAAGTTAATAAAAATAAATAATTAAGTCGGTTGTGGCGCAGTGGATAGTCTCTGCCTTTAAACGCTATGGTTGTGAGTTCGAAACTTCTTTGTGTCTTATGATTGGATTGCTCAAATTGAAGTTGGCCAATGTTTAGACACGCTGACGACATTATGTGTTGCCTTATAGTTTAAGCAAGAAAGCATGTGTACCATTGTTTGTGGGCGCCGCAGTCACATGTTGTGTTATCCTCCAGAGCGTATTCTTATTTTACGAGGTTTTCTTTGCATCGGCCAACTTGACTACGTAATCGATTTAACGATTTCCAAGTTGGCCACTGCAAGTGATGGACTGGGGGTAAGCACTCTTTGTGACGGACACAATTGGAAGGAGGAGGGTTGTTTTTCTGCCACTCCCGGGCTCGACGCAGATCGTACTGGCGGGGATGTTTATTTCTAAATTGTTTTCTTTTGCACGCTCTGGTAAACAAAGCGGTGTTTAGTTCCACCCCTCTACATACATGTCATGTCTGGAATGAGTGACAAGTTGGGACTAAGTATCTTAATACTAAGTTAGTCTGCTATGCGGAAAAAAGCATGAAACTGCAAAAAAAGTATAAAAAAGAAACTCTTTAATTTGCCCCTGAATATTAAATATTATAATAAACGCTAGAAATCTAGTTTCAGATGAAGCCATTTAAATTAGATGCAGTCGGGTGACTAATTTGTTATACATCCTGCAATCACGGTGCGATGATTTTGTGTAGTTGAGTTTGGGCGTACCTACATTTTCGAAAAGACAATATTTTTTTTTTACTATTTTTTATAACAAAGAGATATCAGAATGTTTCCAATTGTTTCCAATTGTTTCCAAGTGTTTCCAAGAGTATGTATAGTGGGGCAGAATCTGGCTGCAAACGCGATGAGTGCGAGTTCGGTCCCCACCGGGGGGTTGAATTATTATCATTTCTAGCCGTATATATTAAAGATACATACCCAGTATGTGGGATAAAGCATAAAGATAAAAAACGTATTTACCATACCATATTATTATAACTAATACATTGTAATAGTTACAATATTATTTTATTCTTACATCTTCATGCATTTAAATGTATAATATATACAAAAAAAAATATTGTATATATATATATATATATATATATATATATATATATATATATATATATATATATATATATATATATATATATATTTTAATGTAACTAAACCCCTGAAGATGTTAGAGCTATGGATGATAGAAATCTGGTCAAACACATCTTTTGATTTTTTTTTGTTTCAAAGAAAAGAACCCCTTTAAATGATACGCTCACAAGTATTGAATATTCCTATATTTTCTAACGGCATTTTTAACCAGCTAGCAAAAAATATTCTTAAAATGGAATGAAATATTAAATTGTCATTCCAAGCCTGTTATTACTGTTCGAACGAAAGCAAATCGACAATTGCTTAATCCTATTTCCAGTGAATCGTTTTATTATTTCGATTTAATTTATAAGTCGCTTGGAGCAACTACGGGCTGAGTTTCGATTCAATGATTTACAACGAATAATGTAGATCAAAGGAATAATTCGTAGACGTAGGGTGAGTACGAGATATGCGAATATTCATATTTTCTTGGTTGTTTACTAATCTATTTTGGATTCAGTGGAACGGAGTCTTTGAAATCTCTATATCCTACGAGTTGTGGGTTCGATTCCCACTCTAAGAAATAAAATATAATTTTTTTTAATATAGCGTGGTGTTTATGGATGGAACATAATGTATATATTAAATAGCAACTTTCAGCTTTTAATTATCGTTCTTATCTTTCTACATTTTGTATTGTTTGCGATCATTGTTCATTCGAACCTAAAATAAACGCGCTCGACCAAACAAACTCTTAAACTAAACAATATTAGTATAGAAGTATAGATTCTCGTATATCCTTCAATGAATAAAAAATATTAAATGATAAAAACAACTCATCCATCCAATGCATCATAATTCTATTCTACCAGTTGTTTCTGAGATAGGCGCGGTCAACCAAACAAACTCTTCAACTAAACAATATTAGCTTAGAAATACCCTATAGTATAGACACATTAGTATAGATATTCCCGTATATTCTACAATTACTAAAGAAACATTAAATGATAAAAAACAACTCATTCGTTCACTCAACACATCACAGAGTATTTATCAGTATTTTATCACAAATTGCGTTCAGCAAATGAGGTGATTGCGAATGATTAAGTTTCGCACGCAACACGCAGTGCCTCCAGAATCGGCGGAAAATGGGGAAAGGAGTGTCTTAACAATAGCTTCCCTCTGCCTACCATGCTGTTTTCGGAATATAGCGTGAAG
The DNA here is from genome assembly GCA_018249775.1 of Heliconius hecalesia formosus. Taxonomy (NCBI): domain Eukaryota; kingdom Metazoa; phylum Arthropoda; class Insecta; order Lepidoptera; family Nymphalidae; genus Heliconius; species Heliconius hecalesia. The sequence continues at coordinate 9,861 of DWMY01002568.1, forward strand.
CTGATTTATTTATTTTTTTATTTTATATTTGTTTTTGGTTATTGTATATAAACGAAATAGAGAAGCTAGAAGGCGTGGCAAGATAAAGCGCTGTGCTGAGTTTCGCCATTCAACATATAAAATCAAGGAAACATAATATATCAATATTAGGGTCCCTCTACCAACCCTGGTAGCAACCTGAGTTTGTTTTTTTCTTTTTTTTTTATTTTTTTCTCACATATGTGCTTGAAACATAGCCTAAGAAATGATTTATGACACTTTTTACTTGAGATCAACTTACCAGAAACGTACATAGATATACCATAACCTGTCTATTGAAAGAATAAGAATACTTTTATTTCAATTCTTTCCTTACAATATACCAAGAAAATTAAATGTTAAAAACTAAGGAGCAAATATATATTTCTGAGCAGCTAGTGGCGAGATCTTGTCCTCCATTTATTAAAGCCCCGGAGCTATTTTGAATGCAAAAAAACAAGTTGAAAAAATAGCTTATATTTCTCACCGGTGTAACGGTGTTTATAATATCTGATGCATTTTAAACTATAGTTTAAAGAAAATGAATTCTTTACTAGGAATTAGAATTAGAAATTTATTTTTATATATGATTTTTTTACAAAAGTAACGAGATAATTAAAATTATTTGTTATTTTTTATATTTGTATGTAGTCTCTACATCTACGTGTGCAGTAGGTAAGTTTATAATACAGTATATAAAGAATAGGGATATATATACATATAAATTTCTTAACCATGCTATTAGTTAATAAAATTTTATATGTAAAATATAACACAAACCTTGCTTCGCGAGGTGACAGTGAGGTCGTATAATGTCAAATTTTGAAAATCGTCAGACTCTCAGCTAAACAAAGGCAGACAACAAACAACTTAATATACTTAGCTTGCGTTATTTAAAAATAATGAAAAATGAATAAATTGAATGTTAAAACAATAATAATAATATATAAAATAATATAATAATATCTTTAAAATTATAACTGAAAAAATATTTCAAGTTATTCTTTTAAATGTAGCCTTCTAATGCCGTGTGAGCCATTGTGACGCACTGGCATATTCGTCCTCAAGTGCGTATTATAATATTACATACACACACACATTACACATTTATTCTTATTACCATAATAGAATATACGTATATGCAGTAAAATATGTTTAATAACTCATGACAATATGTTAGAAGTTTCTTCGAACGACTTCGAGTTTCATAATTAACTTCGCTTAGCGTGCTCTGTGAGCTTGTAATCACAAATGCTAGTTTACTTTACAGAAAGATAATTTTATAACTTAGGGTTAACTTCGGCGAAAAGATGGGATTTAATGATAAATGACTTTGTTTTATAGTAAATATTTCCTGTCTTTTTCATTTTCTCTACGAATTTTGGGACATCATCTCTCGGAAAAGAAAAACACTTACTTTCCTACACCCTCTACTAAAAACAAATAATTCCTCTAAATGGGAACCGAACCCACAACCGTCAAAATAACAATCAGATGCCCACGAGGAAATATGTACAATTTAAACCTTATTTTTTTACATAACTTGAACAAAAAATCCTCAAATTCTTTGTAGACGTAGAGTAATGTGCAACCTAAATTCCTTAAAACGCGGCCACAGTAGACAATCCAAAGTAATTATGTCACAAACGAATCACATTTGGGAAAAAGCGCGATAATAGCTGAAACCATTTGAGAAGGATTCC
>DWMY01002569.1:0-11578 GCA_018249775.1 Heliconius hecalesia formosus
CTCAGCAGAACTGCCTTCCGAACCGGTGGTAGCTTGTTTTTTTTGTTTACATGTTCATTTGACGATTCAAAAGTGCTTATACGAGTTTATTTGAATAAAGAATATTTTGAATTTGAATTTGAATTTAGAATTTGAATGTAGATCAATATGGTCCTTTACAGCATGTAATTTAAATGTATATTTTCGGAGATATTACAGATACAGCGGTTGCGGCGGTACCGGCCGGGGCGGCGATGCCTCGCGGCGCGTTCCTATAATAGTCGAGTAGCCCCTGCTTCGCGACAAGTTCTTTAATTTCTCAATCATTCAATTGAATAAAACACGAAGTTAAGTTAAGTTAAGCAGGCGAGGCTGCAGACGAGTCGCTAGTTATAATAATAAATATAAATATTATCTAAGCTCTAATATCCTTTAGCCCGAACTCTAAAATTACTTTAAGTTTCTTTCAAAGGTGTCGACGCAAAATTTTCTGTCATTATTCTTTGAGAAAAAATTTATACTTATATACGAGTTAGTTTTTAATCTACAATTACTTTTTTCGTTTTTTCAATTTTATTTTGTAAGAGTCTAAAGATTTTTTTTACAGTACATATAAGCTTTTTATGTACTTTTATTTAAATTTATAATCATTATGCATTAAGACGCTCGTGGCGCAACAGCTCATGTATGTCAGCTGTATCTAACTGTAAGCGCAATAGTTGTGAGTTCCAATCCTAAAATGAGAAGGAAAAGTGTTCGATAGGGTCCCGCGTTTATTTAAATTTTATTTATATCAGTTCTTTGTAGTACAATAAGCAACTACGTATAGGATACTAAGGGAGTTTCTTTCTTCAAAAATATATTAAAAATATGCATTTTTTTTTGCAAGTTAAGGAAAATAAATCTTAAGTATTGTAATTAAAATAAAAGCAATAGAAAAACGACACATGACTTACCGATCCGTTCTCGTTACTACTCAGCATGGGCACCATAACGGTTTCAACGGCGGCAACGGCGAGTAACGGCGCGAATATGGCTAACGAGACCAGCCATAACGCCGCTAGCAGACTACAGGCGCCCCTGCGTGAAGGCATCCACGGCTGGCGGAGAGATTGCGTGATAGCGAGATACCTGTCCACTGACATGGCAGTGATAGTGAACACGCTTGATGCTACTGCTACACCTGCAATAAAACATGGAAAAAATATATAAATAAAAAAAATATTTAAAAAAAAATACGAAATTAGATCGTATAAATAAATAAATTATTTTAATTCACCTGCTCTAGTGAGACGAACAGCAGTATACATGCAATTAAACAGTAAATGTAAGCTAAAACGTAAAAGTGTTTTAACATTTTTTTTCCCTGATCTTCGATATTGGAGAAATGCGTGAAGATTAAAAAATAACTTTGGTGACGATACCTACAGTTATTGTACGATTGAAGCTTGTTGCTCTTTAAATAAAAGTCTTTAAAACATAAATAAATTTAAATTTTATTTTAACATCTTTCATATTTCATTCAACCTTTTAAATAATAATAATTTAATAAAATATATCTCAATATGCCTCGAGCAAAAATTAAATACCAATCTTTTTAAAACCTTTAGTACATTTAAAGTAAAACATTATTATACATATTGAATATCATAATTATTCAGCTCACTGTCTAAAGTTTCAGCAACAGCCAGACGTCTAATTGTGTGTTTAAACGAGACGCGCACATAACTTGGTTAATTAAAGCGTTGCCTCGCCTGTAATAGTAGTAGATATACACTAGTCATGGCCCGCAAATTTATGTGGGAGCTTACGATGTTTTTTTAGGGTAGCAAAAACTTAAATTTTTAAATAAATAAGTCCTGAGTGGCGGAACTCAAATGAAATTAAAATATAAAATTAAATAAATATTTATTTTCCTCGAGTATGGACCGAACCCACAACCAGTCACGTTTACAGCCGCACTATGTGCTCCTGCGCCACGACTGGCCCGTCTAGAGTTCGGCGGAAAGTGCTGAAAGTGGGAAAATGGGAAACGGAATGTCTTAACACAAGCTTCCCTCTGCCTACCCTGATGTGTACCCTGATGTGTACCCGGGATACCGTGTGAAGCTGGTTTAATGTTCTTTTTTAAAAATTTTAATATATTAAGAGGCTAAACGTTTCTAAGAAACAACACACCTACTTGTAAACACATTAGCCCCTACTTAAGTACGTAAAATATATTACCTGTACAGTCTACTGTCGTATAAGACCGATGTTTGAGAATGGTTAATTTAGTTTTGATGGCTTTATGTTGACTCCCCATTTTACCATTAACCTAAATATTACTTAGAAGTGTATGTTAGAGTACATACTTATTAATTATTATATACATTATTTTGAATATTAAGAAATACAATACAATTTATTTTTTTTAGTTTCACGCTATATACTGCATATAGCAGGAGAGGCATAGGGAACGTGGGAACCTAATGTTAAGACACTTCCGTTCCCCACCTTCCGCCGAAGTTTGGAAGCATTGTGTGTGGAATGGATGTTTTATGAATTAAATATTTAATTTCCTCGAGTGATAATCGTACCCACAACCTGTCGCGTTTACAGTAGTACGCTTGTGCCCCTGCACCGCAACGGCCTTACGGTATAATAAAATAATGTGTCAAAATAAATGTTCCAAATAAGCTTTTTCATTTTTCTAAAATTTCTTGATGCTACGAAATATTATAGCTTTATAACTTTGGTAAAATGGTTTAGCTCACATGAGTCTCGAACGTATATATCAAAAAGTCACTCTTATAACGAGGCTTGGACGTCTTGGTCGAAATTCTTTTATGTTTGTTACAACTTACTTATGTTATTAGCATCTCTGTAGTGAGATTTTTACAAATTTCCGCTACCCAAAGATAATTACTAAGAATTATCATTTGACAAGAAAGAATGCTATTTTGAATCTTATTAACATTTTTAAAATGTTATTCCACAATTAGTAAATAATAATACTGTACTGTAACAAGTGTATAAGAATTTCGACACATCTTGATGAGAACGCATGGCTTAGGAATCAAAGCGCTTGGCCGGCTTTCAAGACGCGCGGATTCATATCCTGCCACGTTAAAATTTGTATAGGCTTCTGAAAAGGTTTTTTTTTTTTCTTAAGTGTGGAATAATACTTTAAAAATAAAAAAGTTCTTATATTTAATTGAATCATAAATGTTTTACCCAATAAGTATCGAACTAATAACCTTTAAACTTTTTACCGAACTTATAATATAATGAGTAAATTATTCCATAAGAAGTTATAGTAATATTTTTAAATATGCTTAACGCTATATGGTTGTGGGTTCGATCCCCACTCGAGGAGATAAAATATTTACTTATATTTATATTTTCATTTCTTCGCTCTGGCTTCGAGGCAAAACGCGGCGTTGAGTTCCGCCACTCAACATGCAATGCCTCCAGAACTCGGCAGAAAGTGGGGAACGGTGTGTCTTAACATTAGGTTCCCTCTGCCTACCTTGCTGTGTGCGGGATACAGCGTAAAGCTGATTTGATTTAATAATTTACTCCCCCGAGTGAGGATCGAACCCACAATCGTCGCGTTACAGTCACACGCTTGTCCCCTGCGCCACGACGGCCACGTTCTATATCAATTCTTCAATAAAATATTGCTTAACAATTATCAGAATGAATAAAAAGTCGTTTTAATTAGCAAAGCTTCTATTTCTTCGATGATATTCTAAAAAGCCACGTTTAATATATTGAGCTGACGTCGTGGCACAGTTTAGAAGTGCCTGTGTCAGTTATTGTGGGTTCAATTCTCAATTTCAGAAATGTTTATATTATTAGCAAGTGAAAGTTGAAGGAAACGAGGCCTAATAGGCAATGCTACTGATCAGGCGAGGTGGCCAGATTCGAGATTATGGCGAGTAGTCGTCGTCGGCGGAAAAGGGTAGTTGGGTTGTTCTATAGTTTTTATCAACTTCACGCTGTATCCCACACACAGCAGGGTAGGCAGAGGGAACCTAGTGTTAAGACACTCCGTTCCCCACTTTCTGCCGAATTCTGGAGGCATTGCGTGTTGAGTGGCAGAACTCAACGCCGCGCTTAGCCTCGACACCAAAGCGAAGAAATGGAAATATAATTTTAAGTAAATATTTCATCTCCTCGAGTGGGGATCGAACCCACAACCAGTCGGTTTTACAGTCACACCTCGTGCCACTGCGCCACGACTGGCCCCTATATATATTTTTAGAAATATATATATAGAGGCCAGTCATGGCAATTATATACAGTTTTTAGAAAATTCTAAATACGTTTAGTGCTTGAGAAATTTTTAAAAATTAATATTGTATAGTGTTAATTATTTCCTAATTATTTTATTATAAAGGTAATTATGTAAACTGTTAATAAGTGTTTATATGTTATTAGTTATTTCACAGTTTATCGATTATAATATTAATAATATAAACAGGTACCTATTTATTATTCATCTAAATAAAATAAATACGCACAATGTTTATAGATTAAAAGATTTTTTTTTTAAATGTTGTAGTGTTTGGAATAAACTAGCTGGGACAGACAGATAGACAGTACGAAAATATAAGATTGCCGATTTTTATTATTCGGCTACGGAACCCTAAACGACAACGACTTCTAAAATCCAATTGTTATTTTTTCAGCTTCACGCTGTATCCCGTATGTAGCGAGGTAGGTAGAGGGAGCCTAATGTCAAAACACTCCGCTACCCACTTTCCGTCGAACTCTGGAGGTATTGCGTGTTGGGTGGCGGAACTCAACGCCGCGCTTTTGCGTCTTTACCAGAGCCACGCAATGAAAATATAAAATATTTCATTTTCCCGAGTGGGAATCTAACCCACAACCTGTCGCGTTTACATTCACTCGCACACTACGACTGGCCTCTATTTAAAATATATTCAATTAATTCAAAAGAATATTCCCCTTTTATCAATCATTAATCCACATTAACCCATCGGCTATTGAAATCGAGCTTGTAATTGCGAACCAAAGGTCGAAACCTGCGATTTTAGGACACTGAATTAGAAAGCGTCAACCTTTTGGAAGAATTATACTTTGTATTATAGAAATGACATTTTTCATTTAAAATATTTTTTTACATTCACAGGATAGATAACGTGCAGTTAGTGACTTATTATATTTTTTCTCATTTATCTTTTTCTGTTCATCTAGTCACTGTTCTGTTTTTAGAGACGGTTTAAAATACCGTACAATCTTCACGCTGTATCCCGCACATAACAGGGTAAACAGAAGTAATCTGGGAACCTAGTATTAAGTGGAGGAGGAAGGAATCCAACACCGCGTTTTGTTCTTTACCTTTTCTTCAGTACTATAAAAATAAAAATAGTTGTCGTTACCTCTACAGTCTACTGTACCTACTACTGTATATTTTTTCCGATCATCACTAAAAAACGCTGCCGAAATTAGGCGAGCTAGCTACTAACAGTTAGTATAAAACCAAAAATAGTATAAGCTTACCTTGTAAAAAGTTGACAGTTTTGCACATAACTTCTCCGAAGTACCACAGTATAGTGACCGATTTAGCGATCTGCACCGGCATGCAGAACAACGTCACTAAGAGATCAGCCACGGAGAGGTTCACTAGGAATATGTTTGTGACGCTGGAACAAACGAAAAATTTATATTTTTATATATACCTATAAGCTGTATGACTGATTATTGTAGTAAATATTTATTTAAGAATCAATGCTTGGCGTTCAATTCCGTCACTTACACGCAATGTCTAAAATAAATTATGCCTACAATTCACTATTACAATTACGTGAAGATTATTAGCGCCCTGGGTTCCATTTCCACTTGGGGGCCTTAAACTATTTAATATCACTTCATTTCTTCGATCTGGGAATAGTTCCACTACTCAGCATGCAATGCCTCAAGAATTCGACGGAAAGTAGGAAACGGAAGTGTCGTAATGGTAACGGTGTGACTTAAATCTAAGTTACAAGGTTCCCTCTACCTACCATGCTATGTGTGAAGCATGAAGCTATAAAATAAAACATATATAATAAAAAAAACATTTGATGTACATGTTCCTATTTTTTTTATTTAAGTAGGTATTTATTTTTATACTTTATTATATTGGGACTTATCTATTTATTGCATGATATGATTTCGGCTTCCATAGTTGGAGTTTTGTATCTTATACTTTCTTTTATTGCAAAGCAAAAGGTTGATGTAACAATATTTATTAATTGTTTAGAATGAAAAAGACTTGATTTTAATTCATCCTTAAATCCCAGTTTTACCCAACTCCTTTTAAATAAAATAATTTACGTTACCACCAACAAAAAGTTTTGCATTTAGTAATGACTTCGTTCTAGCTTAACTTCGCTCTGCTAGAATTGAGCGAGTTCATTGCAACTCTTTCTCTTCGTTGGATCCCTCCTGGCCCACCATTTATTAGCGAATATACAAGTACGCAGCTTACTCTTGGGAGTCCAATATAGTCTTTAAAGGGGTTGCTCCGCTCGTGATGAAAATCGGGCTTTATGTTGAAAAGAGCAACTCTATTTGAATTTCTTTCCGGCTCTTCTCATCAGGACTACCCGAACCGGTAGTAGTTTCATGTTCATTCTACTCCATTCATAAATGCTAACAAAAGCCTATACTCTTCCTTCACGCCCTTTCTCGTATAACAATATACTGCTAACATATATGGGATACTTCTTGTAACTACAAGAAAAAAATCGATTATGTATAATTTTTCAGGAATATTTATAAAATTAGTCATAAGATAACAATTTAATATTTATAATACACACAATATAAATTGCAAATTCTATCATACAAAGTGTATTTAAATAAACATCAGAAAAACAAGATTTAATAAAAATAATGTCGAAATATTTATTTTGCTCTAATAAAAACTGCTTTCACCGAACACTCAAGGACGTGTCCGAAATACCCAACATAAAAACCGATCTTTATCTTTATAAGACAAATAAAACTCACCCCAGATTCAGGTAAATTCGGAAACAAACGTTCAGAAACGGTTACAATCTCTGCCTTTTACGAAATAGATTTGGTTACTTAAACATCTTTTATTACAAATAATATTTAGGCCATCGTGGCGCAGTGGCACAGCATGTGATAACAAAACGCGATGGACCTCATCGGCCAGGGGGATGATTCATTTTTATTTCTTCGCTCAGACAGCCAAAGTGCGGCGTTGATTTCTGTCAGTCAATATATGTTTTAATAACTTCTGTCTGCTTAGCCTGCTATAAATGGGGCAAAATAATAAAAAAAAATTAAAACAGTTTCGAGTTCGAGTTTAGAGGAATTTTAATATTTAATATTTAAATTCCTCGAGTAGGATTCGAACCAACAACCTGTCGTGTTTACTATCACACTTGGTGCTCCTGCACCAATGGCATTCTGCGAAGAATGCCATTTCATTAAAATCTTTTGTTTTAAAATAGCGCTTCCTCCGTCATACTGTAAATTGTTCTAATATTATAGACTAGTGCCCCCGCGTGGCTTCACCCGCTTGTACAACACAATTAGCTATTTTCTCAACTCTATTACTTTCGTGATATAATAAGATTATCATTTTAAAGACAATATCCATAAATTAATAGGTAAAGTTTTAGCTGATTTATTGAATTTATTTATTTTGCTGATTTATTTAATAAAACATCTATTTTTTTTAAAAAATGTCAAAATTGTCGCCTGCAACTCTTTATATCGAAATAACTTTTTTATTTGTGAACCGATTAAAATAAAGTAAACACTGATGTGTGTGGGATACAGTGTGAAGCTGATTTAAATTAATTTTTAACATAGATGTGAAAGTTTGCGAGGATAGATATTTAAAAACTACTAAACGGATTTTGATGAAACATCAGAATGACACATAGGTTTAGGACCATAGGACAGTTTATGTAAACATTTTATATGATTTGGCTATAATGTAACGACAAGTTAAGCAAGCAAGCCGCGTTTTGGGTCGTTAGTAACAAATAAACGTGGGTGTGGATGGCAAAATAAATAAAATTTCAAATTATGAAATAATTTCTGCCAACATTATTTTCTTTAAAAGTAAGGAAGAAAGTTGAAAAAAAACAACTTCATACTTCTCCGCATAGCAGGGTAGGGCTAAGACAGTCCGTTTCCTATTTTCCCCGCAAGAAATAATTTGCGAAGCATTGCGTGTTGAATTACGCCGCGTAAACGCCGCGCTTTGTAGAGCAAAGAAATAAAAACCATATGTTTTCCATATGTTTTGTAAGCGTTCCCCTGCGCCACGATGGCCTCAAATTTAATATATTTTAATTTTATGATATAGTGTAGGCGATATAATAATATGACAAACTGTCCATCCAAATATTATATTAATAGGAATTTAATAACCATCCTTCGTTAAATTATTGACAAGTTTTGACTTGTCCTAACATTAATAATAATAATAATAAGAATTCTATTTCGAAATGTATTTACTTCCAATCTTGTAAATGTTATTGATGTTGGCAGGACTTATTTAATTACTTATTTTTAATTAGCTTATGTATTTTGTCAACGCAGCCCACGCTTTTTCATTTTATATAAAAGATTGTTAAATTTTTTATATATATTTGGGAAGTATGTTCAGTAGAGATGGCAATTATGAGATGGATGTGGTAAGGCGTATTACTGCTGGTAACAGGGTTTACGGAGCCTTAGATGCATTGATGAGACGGCGAAACGTCAGCACAGCTGCGCGTTTGGCCGTACACAATGCAGTGTTGGTACTGACGATGTTATACGACAGCGAAACGTGGATATTACAGAAGAAGAATGAAAGAAAGATGAATGTAGGATATCTCCGCATATCCAGCTTAGCTCAGCTTAGCTGATCGAATCCGCAATGAAGAGATACACAGAATAGCAGGTACTAGCGAGGATGTCACGGTGAGAATGAAGAAGAACGTGCTCAGCTGGTTTGGGCACTTTTGATTTGAAGCCAGCCCGAAGAAGTCTCAAGTTGATCACCTTATATTCTACCGCTGCATAAGTCAATCGAAACGGACAATAATACACTCACTATACTCTGGTACGCCGGCCCAGAGATAGGTAGTAGGTTGCTGAATTCAGTTTTTTCAACCAAACAACGTCTTCCCATTTATGATCTTAGTATATTTAAAAAAAAATTGTAAGGCTTATGTTTACAGCGCTTACTACGACAAAACTTCAAAACATTTTTAATTAGTGACTCAAATGGAAAAAAAGTGTTTGCCTAAACCCATCGTGCGTGATCATTCCGGTTGACATACACTGATTGACCTCCGCCTAAACAAATATGAAAGAACCTGTTTCTTGATTGCTACGTTTACGCTTAAACGGAAAAATAACTCAGCACTTTGGGTTAATTTGACGTTAACTGGAAGTTGTACGCTCTTTATTTTTTTTAAATTTCCCAGTAAATATTAGAAGAGACGATAGATATTCTTTGTTACACCATTCATGATGTTCACGCGAAAAGGTGATAATGGCTAACAACCTAATGTAAAATTATATTTTACGCATATAGCATGGTAGGCAGAGGGAGCCTAGTGTTAAGACACTCTGCTTCCCATTTTCCGCCGTTGAATGGCGTAACTCAATGCCGCGTTTTGCGTCGGCAGACAGTCGTGACGTAAGGAACAAGTGTGCGACTGTAAACTCGAAAGGATGTAAGTTAGATTCCACTGGAAAAAAATCAATATTTTCATTTCGTCGCTCTGGTAACAAGACAGAGAGCGGCGTTGATTTCCGCCACGCAACATGCAACGGCTTTAGAATTCGGCGGAAAGTGGAGAACGTACGTTTCTTAAGCTGAATAGAGTGTCTTACTGGATTCCCAGTTTTCTTCTGCCTAACTTATTATAAAACCAGCGTGAAGCTAACCAAAAAATATGTTGCCAAAACGTAACCTGTAGTTCCGCTACGTAACGTGCGGAAAATGGAGTATCTAGAAACCAGTTTTTTATGCCTACGATGCTACTTGCGTGACAAAGCGTGAAAGAACAAAGTAACATAATTTAAAACCATATTTACATACAATAATATAATTTAATACCACGACGCGTATTAATATGCTATCAACAAAATAAAATCACAACCAAATAATATTGTCACAAAACTATTTAGACATTTCTAAGCTATCTATCTAGTCTTTTTCTATCTTTTAATAAGAAAATTTCTATAAAAGTCACAAAAATTATTTCCTAATAAGCATTTTGCAAAAGGCCCGGAAGCGTTTATACTATGAATAAAGTGGGTATTTGGGATAAAAGTTTTAGGCTTGGCCAATTTTTCCACATGGCCTACTTTTTACGGTACTTGAGCTATGTCGTTTTATTTCGATCAAAGTAAAAAATCATTAATTAAAAGATCTCTCTAATATATTACTTACGAAAAAGAACCGGTTAAGTGCGAGTCGGACTCACGCACCGAGTCTTCCGTACCAATTTCGCGACCGTAGATCAATGGAAAGTATAACTTTTAGAAGTTGATAAACTTAAGTTAGCCGGCATATGTTATTTTGTATGAAATGAACTACAAATATAAGTTTGTTACACGTTTTTTCCTCACACAGACACACACACACACACAGTCATTATATTACAGTCTCCCACTATGGTTGCATTTTGAGTAGAACTCAACACCGCGCTTTGTCTACCAGAGTCGAGAAATAATTATTAATTTAAATTTAATCCCTCCATATAATTCCTGCGAGTGGATATCGAACCCACAACCAGACTATTTTACAGTCACGCTTTGTGTCCCTGCGCCTCGAATGGCCTCAAATATTATCTAATTCCAACAAATGTTATATTGTTACATAAATATCAAACTGATAATTAACCTTTATTGAGGTCGATCAAAAAGAAGGGAATCACATTTTTTCCGAAGTTACTCCGCAAAATAGAAATTAAATGTATATTTTATTAGTTTTACACTTTATCCCGCACATAACATTATAGACAAAGGGAACCTGGGAACCTAGTGTTAAGACACTCCGCTCCCATTAAGACATTTCCGTTCCCCGCCGAATTCTAAAGGCATTACATGTGGGCGGGACTAAACGCCACGCTTAGCCTTGTTACCAGAGCGACGAAATGAAATTATTAAATATTTCATTTCTTTGAGTGGGAATTGAAATCACAACCGGTCGCGTTTCAGTGGCACGCTTCTGCCCCTGAGCCATGACGGTCTTCGATTATATACAATACATAGTTATCAATATTTCAATTGATATAGATTTTTTTTTATTTATATTGCTTCAATTTTAATATCGACAAAGAATGAACAAGACGCTTTGATTTGTCCAATATATTTTCCTAAATTCAACATTTTTCAATCCCTCAAAGGTACAATATTATAAATATCTAGAACTTTCTCATATCTCATTATATTTATAACTAGCGACCCGCTCGCGGCTTCGCCCGCTTTAACTATTGAATTATTCATATAATGTATCTATGTTTGCAAAGCACTTAAGATTACTAATGTGAAAATTATTTAAACCTTAATGCAACCCACATTTTCGGAGTTCCAATAAGGATGTTCCAATTGTTTAAAAAAA
>DWMY01002570.1:0-11578 GCA_018249775.1 Heliconius hecalesia formosus
TGTTTCTTAGCTACATTAAGGATTAGATTTCCATAATATGCGCTTAATACAGGATTTTTTCCAGCCATGTGTTTTCCTATCTGAAAAATCAAGAAAACAATATATAAAATATTACAATCTTGTGTCAATATAATTATGAAGGCTTTTTTTTTATGGAAAAGACAAGGCAAACGAGCGTTCGGGTCACCTGATGGTAAGTGATCACCGCCGCCCACGACCCCGTGCAACACCAGAGGAGCTACAGGTGCGTTGCCGGCCTTTAAGGTGGATTGGGCGTGGGCTTGGTCCCCGCTTGGACAAAGTAAAGATCTTTAAATAATTGTCCTTTCTCATTTCTCAAGAAATAAGTGTCTAAATATTATATTCTTTGAGAAAATAAAAGAAAAAAATTTTCTTCGAATCTTCGAATAGAAGATTGTTATTTACTAACCTGGTATAGAAAATTTATTCTCTGAAAAGAATCGTGCCCGTGTACTTTCTTCATGTTAACACGCTTTAAATATAGTTTATAATACTTTATCCATTTAAGTATCAAATATTTTAAGCAAATTTAAAATGAACTTCACGCTGTATGTTTTTTATTTAATTTAAAATGAACTTCTTTATTTTAAAAAAAATGACAGGAACAGTGACAGTCAGCTGCTACTACAGTGTTTCCGATTTCCGTTTCTAACTGTCGTTCAGAAATTAAAAACGTATTTTAATATAATTAAAAATATTTTGCTTGTTTTTATTATTTATTGTGTTATGTAGTTCATATAAATTTTACAACTAAATTTTATAATAATAAGCAACTCATACTAATTTAAAAGCTGCCACAATCAAAAGGAAAAGAATACATAAATACCTCGGTAATAAAATCATAGATTGGCTTTGTTTAGTAGATATCGATTTGGATTGGTTCAATGTGAGTCTCTGAAAGTACCTTATGATTGTTTTTGGAAAGAGATAGGAAAATCATTATGAGTTCACATTCTACTCCAGGAAATATTTCAATTATTGCTTAAATGTTTATCTGTTAAATGCGAAATATGACCTTAACTTGAGCAAAGTACTATCAAGGATTAATATTACATATATTATATTGTAGGATAAGATTATGGTATTATAATATTTTTATTTGAATAATCGCTTAAAAATAATAAAACAGAAATTTTACATTATTTTTCATATGACTTATCTTAACTGACAGTGACATTAGTAGTAACTGTCACATTTTATGAAACTAATTTTCTATGTGGAAATTGTTTTGTGAGCTTAATTCTGTTTCTTTATAAAAATACTATTTAATAAAGGAATGATAAAAGTTAAATGTTAATTTCACGCTTTTTATCTAACGTTTTAAAAGTAATAATTTCATAAAAACATCCAAATTTTAAGTTACAAACAATAAGGAACAATGTTATCAAAAAATCGCGCTATTTTATCAAAAATAAAAGCTCGAAATCGTCATACATATAGATTTCTTTCGTCAAAATTTAATGTAGCAGAAATTGATGTACCATTTTCTAATGGGTAAGTAAGTATAAATTTTGCTAAGAGGTTATGTTAGGTTATGTATATTATTATAGAGTATTTTTCTGTTAATAAAAAGTAACTGCCTCTTTATTTTATCTTAATATATATTATATAGTATTTACTTTCTAAATATATCTATCTATCTCTGCTTAATTATAAGTTTAATTTGTAATTAGCATTGTTTATATATTTTTTTACATTAGTTCACCTTTATTTTTTATTTTAATAATTCCAGAACTTCTCTAAAATTATCAACTGGCAAATATGCCAGATTTGCTGATGGTGCGTGTGTTGCATCTTTAGGAAATACTAGTGTGTTATCAACAGTAGTATCAAAAGCAAAGCAAAGTCCAAGTTCATTTCTTCCATTAGTAGTAGATTATAGACAAAAGGCAGCAGCTGCAGGCAGGATACCTACAAATTTTCTTAGACGAGAATTAGGTGAGTTTAAATATCAGTCATATTTACTAAGCACTAACTTATTAAAAAAAAATACATTTTAAGTATTGTTTTTTTTTTAAATATATCTTATGTTTTGAATAAAAGAAATTAAAATTGTTTACAAAGTAAGTGAATTTTATAGTTTAAAAAAAATATATAAAAATATATATATATATTAGTTTATAATAAAATCTTTGTCAAAGAAGTTTAAGAGATGATTGTCAAAATTTTATTTAAAATTCTGATTTTGTTTACTTTTTTATTAATAGTTTTTTTTATTTTAACTACTATTACAGGTCCAAGTGAAAGAGAAATATTAACCTCAAGATTAATTGACAGATCACTTCGTCCATTATTCCCACAGAATTATAATTTTGAAACTCAAATAGTATGTAACATGTTAGCAATAGACAGAACAAATCCTCCTGAAACGGTGGCCATTAATGCTGCAAGTGCGGCTTTGGCGTTATCTGATGTGCCTTGGAATGGACCTGTTGGGGCAGTTAGGTAAGGATTTTGATCTTTTATTTTTTTTTATATTTTGTTTACAACTCGCTGTCCTGCGCTTCTATACAATTTTAGGAAATTACTTGTTGAGTGGTGGACTTGACAGTGGCTAGTGACCCTGAGTGGGGATCGAATCTACAACTATTATACAAATAGATATATTTTTTCTTTTTATTGTTTTATTTTTGTTACACTTTGTTTGATTGAACAGAGATATTGTACTATTAAATGTAAATATTTAGTTTTTGTATATTAATTAATTAACAAAATAAAAAACATATAAGCTTTGCACTATTACTACTTATTAAAATATTATTTATAATAAATTGAAGAATATTTATATATTTATTAATTGATGACTACATTATTTTAGAAATTTGTTTTGCAACGAAAATCATCCTGACTAGTGACAACATTTTTCTTCTTTGCATTAAAAAAATCCTAGTATAAAAAGTAAGGTTTATACTAGGTATTTAATCTAGGACTTGGAACAACATTTGACCAAATGTATAAGATGTATTAAATACCAGCCAATAGAAATCTACTTTTAATACATAATATTATAATGTATATAGGTCATTGTGGTACAGTGGGACAGTGTTGGACTGTAAACATGATGATTGTGAGTTCATTCTCTACTCAGGGGAATAAATTATATTCATTTCCATTCTTATGCTTCCAGTCTTTTTTTTTTATATCTTATGACTTGACAATTGCAGACTCGGTCAAATTGACAACGAAATAATAGTGAATCCAACTCGACGGGACTTGGAACAGTCTTCTTTAAATCTCATAGTGGCAGCTACCGCAAGTAACTTAGTGGTAATGATGGAGGGCCACGCCAATGTTATATTGCAACAGGACCTGCTAAAGGCCATCAAATTAGGTAGGGTAAGTTTATTTTGATTATTTTTTTTTTTTTTTATTTGTAAGCTTAAAATATAAGTATTCGTCATAGTTACTTATATTTTAACTCGATAATCTCAACAGGGTATGTTTAATATTTTCATTTCTTCACTCTGGTGTTAAAGTTAAGTACGGTTTTGAGTTCCGCCATTCAATTACACAATGCTTCCAGAATTCGGCAGTAAGTGGGAAGAGAAGTATCTCTATACTAGGCTTCTTCTGCTTACCCTGCTACATGCAACAGTACAGCGTGGAACTAAAAAGAAATGTCTCCAGAAACAAGATAATATTTGGTTTTTATAAAAAAATATATTTAACATTTTAGGTACAAAAGAAGCCCAGCACATAGTGAGGAGTATAGAAAAATTACAAAAAACACATGGGAAATTAAAACGTGAATATGAAACTCCGGCACCATTAGATCAAAATGTGATGGATTCTATTAAAACATTGTCTTCTATGAAGATTAGAGAAATTTTAAGGTATAACGTGACTAATACGTGTAAGGTATAACTTATTACAAACGCGATGATTGTGGGTTCGATTCCCACTCTTGAGAATGCATGATTTTCATTTCGTCGCACTGGTAACATGGCACAGCGTAAACGTTAAGTTCCTCCACTCAACACGCAGTCTCGCAAAAATGAACGGAGTGTCATAACACTAGGTTCTCACTGCCTACCCTCAACCGTTGATGTTGCAGAATACATTGTAAAGCTGTAAAAAAATAATAAAATCAAAATCCGTTTTAAAAACGTCCATTCAAATGTGACTAACCAAATATGCCTACTCTTCACATTATTTACTTCAGTTCCGGTTTTAATTTATCACCAATCACTTCGCCAATGTCACTTTGTATGGAGAACACACATAATTTAAAAACTTTGGATGTAAGACTTCAGTATTACAATTTGTCTTTGTCACTATTTATATAATTTGAGGCCGGTCGTGGCGCATGGGCACATAGTGTGAATGTAAAACCGACGGGTTGTGGGCTCGATCACCACTCGAGGAGATGAAATATTTACTTAAATTTATATTTCCACTAATGGCAAGCAGTCCAAATCCTGTAACTGCTTCAAACATCCTTCAAACAGGTCTCTGCAAAGTGGATGATTGGCTCAAAAAATGGCGCATTAAGACTAGTGCCTCTAAGTCTACTCACATAACCTTTACGTTAAGAAAAGGAAACTGCCCACCGGTAAAACTGGGAGATACTACTCTGCCTCAGAGTGACTCAGTCAAATATCTTGGCCTTCACCTAGATAGGAGACTTACCGGGCAGAAGCACATTAAAACAAAACGTAATGAAATAAACATCAAATATAGAAATATGTACTGGCTCTCGACATGCAACTCCAAACTCTCATTAGACAATAAGTTGCTTTTCTACAAAATGATCCTTAAACCAGTGTGGATGTATGGAATTCAACTATGGGGGAGCGCTTGTATCTCCAACATAACTATCATCCAAAAATTACAAAATTTTTGCGCCGTGTGATCCTGGCCTAGAATAAGATCATCCTGGTACTGGTGGTGTCGTAAGAGGCGACTAAAGTACGTGTGGTAGAGTCACGTCGCCAGCAATGGCAACACGCACGGCAACACTCCGGCGCCCAACCCACCTTACAGGCAGGCAACGCATCTGTAGCACCTCTGGTGTTGCACGGTGTCGTGGGCGGCGGTGATCACTTACCATCAGGTGACCCGAACGCTCGTTTGGCTTGTCTTTTCCATAAAATAAAAAATGTATTTTACGTACCTTAACGAACGCCCCATAGGGTGTCAGCAAGTCGGAAATACACAATTTTCTAAAAATGAAAACTGTAAGGGAAGAGATAAAAAGCTCCACCATCAGTTAGAAAAATCGGCTCAGCAACCACCAGAATGAACTAGCAACAAATCTGATGAGTATCAGTTTAAATAAACGCCTAAAACGACACAATATCCAAACACTAGATGAAAGATGATAAAAGACGAGTAGAGCTTCCCACTGGGGAGGTTCCTCTAAACGCTAACAAACCTAATATCAACAGATCTGCTAATAGTTTGGGACTGATCGCAGATGAACTCAGAAAAGAAAAAAAATATATTATATTTCCATTACTTCGCTCTGGTGTCGAGGCAAAGCGCGGCGTTGAGTTCTGCCACTCAACACGCAATGCCTCCAGAATCCGGCAGAAAGTGGGGGAACGGAGCGTCTTAACACTAGGTTCCCTCTGCCTACCCTACTGTGTGCGGGATACAGCGTGAAGCTGATTTTATTTATATAATTTAAACTCAATAAAATAATATGGAATTACATATTGTAGATTATAACATTCTAGAATCTTGACCAAGGAAATATACCTACATATCATCACAGTCAATCACGTTTTCTGTTAAGACTTGTTTTCAAGACAATTCATGTTGCAAAAAATGCAAAATCATTTTTTTCTATTAATAATTAAAGTTATAAACATTCCCCTGAGTTAGAATCGAATTCACAACCATCAAATTAATTTACTGTTTAAATTAACTATAATTGAATTATATTTCTAGTGACCATTCCCACGATAAAACATCTCGAGATGTGGCAATATCGGAACTAAGACAAACTGTTCTCAACCAACTGAGAGATACTGACGTCGATGTAAATACTCTACAAGACTATTTCAATACCAATCTAAGGCACATATTTAGAGAAATGATATTTGAGACTGATGTCAGGTGCGATGGAAGAGGTTTGGAGGATTTGAGGAACATTAGTTGTGAGGTAAGCGGTGTTGGTTGTGGTCGGTGAAGAGGGTGGGTTTTCGGTTCGGTTTCGGTTGCTTATTATTAGTTTTTCAGCAAGAATCTTTATCATATAGGGCTTTAGATGTAAATGTGTAAATGTAATTGCAGGACTATCACTTATGAGTCCTATGAGTCGCTCTCTAATTTGAGATCGATCTTGAGATGCCACTTTCATTCATAAAATATATATCTGTCAATGAACATTTGTGACATTTTAATAGCGATCTCAGACTTAAGAGTGTTTCTTAAATACAGATCTAAGACTATTATGGAAACGGCATCTCAAGATCGATCTCAGAATCGACAATGATTTATAAATGCGGGCCTTAAATTATATAAGCGCGAACATCCTATATTTTGAGAAGAAAACTAGTGCACTAGAAGCGTTACGTTCCTCCACTTACAATCAACGTCACAAATGTTGGACGGAAATTAGGGAACGGAGTGAGTTTTACTTTAGGTTCCCTCTGAGTACCCTGCTATATGCAGAATACATGCAGTGTACTGGAGGAAGATATATTATTTTGATTTATACTTCTATGGTCCCTAGGTGAAGTATCGAAAGTGAAAAGTCGCAAATGTCTTTATTGCTCTTTAGAACTAAGAAAAAGGTAGTTTTAAAGGGATTTTTTCAAAATAAAAAAAAAATGATTTTATGTGCTTTTTTAAACGTGTATGTAATTAATAATAACCTTTATTAGTAGCTCAAAACAGCTATAATAGAAATTTGCAATCATTCACATTAAAAATATATTTTTCATTCTCCAGGTCGGCCTCTACGAACCCTTACACGGTAGTGCCTTATTCCAAAGAGGTCAAACTCAAGTTCTATGTACTGTAGCCTTCGATTCACCAGAAAGTGCTCTCAAGATGGACACTTTGACCATGATTACTAGGTGAAATAGTTTGAATTCATGTTATTTTGTATGTAAGTTTAATATGTATAGTAACTAATATCTCGAAATTTGGGCGGAAAGTGAAGAATGGAGTGTTTTAACACTAGGTTTCTTCTGCTCACTCTATTATTTGTGGGTTACAGTGTAAAGCTATAATAATACTATTAAGTGAAAAGTGGATAAATAATCCATCTCATGTTTATATAATAATATAAATAAATCAAGAATTCTGTATGTGGCCATTCGTGGCGCAGGGGCACAAAGTTTGACTGTGAAATCGACTGGTTGTGGGTTCGATTTCCAGTCGAGGAAATGAAATATTTATTTAAATTTATTTTTCATTTCTTCGCTCTGGTGTCCAGGCAAAGCGCGGCGTTGAATTCCGCCCAGTACACGGCGAAAAGTGGGGAACGGAGTGTGTTAACACTAGGTTCTCTCTGCCTATCCTGTTGTGTGAGGAATACAGCGTGAAGCTGATTTATTTTTATTTATTTTAAATCAGGATTTCAGTTTTTCAAATATTTTTTAGAGGCCAGTCGTGACGCAGTGGCACAATGTGTGACTGTAAACGCAACTGGTTGTGGGTGCAATTCCCAACCGAGCAAATTAAATATTTTATATTTTAATTTCTTCACTCTGGTGTAGAGGTAAAAATAAATTAGTTCTTTTTTCGAATAATTTTCGGGGCAACTGCGAAATGGCTGTTTAGAAATGAAATGAAATTAATGTTTACATTCTCATATGCTCTGAAATCTTACTAAAGTCTCTATAATTAATTCTCCAGTGGCATAAAAGAGAAGAACTTCTTCCTCCACTACGAGTTCCCTTCCTACGCGACGGGAGAGATAGGCCGGGGGGTGGCCGGGCGCAGGGAGGCGGGCCACGGCGCGCTCGCCGAGCGGGGGCTGCTGGCCGTGCTGCCCCCCGCCCCCTGCCCCACTGCCCCCGCCACCAGGCTCAGCGCCGAGGTGCTGGAGAGTAATGGTACGTGGAGGTTCTGTTTGTCATTATAAACCAGTCATATGATTAATATTACATTCTGATGGAGACGGGGAAAGAAGGGAGATTTCTTCAAATTATGTAAGGCAAGGCAAGGAGAATATATAAGATACTTCTGTTTCCACTACGAGTTCTCTTCATACACCACAGGGAGAGATCAACCTTGCGAAGAGAATACTGTACCTTTATTACCGGACCACCGTTCGGACCTTCGTCACTTGACTTAGAATACTTGGCTGTTAACAAATATTGGATGGGAAGCGGCTCTGGATTTATATTTTTATTAAACAAAAATAAGAAAAAGAATATATCTACGACTTCCCTACAGCAAAGTTTGGAGGATGAGATCTCTTACAACTGGCGATGTATATTATAAAACGTATTTAAAATTTATATCAACCAACCATTCTTTTATATTATAACAATATATGAAAGTCGGTGTTTGTTAAAATACAGCAATGTATAATGAAACTAATTATTTATTACTACCGTCTATTTAATTTATAGGTTCCAGTTCAATGGCGTCAGTATGCGCGGGTTCCTTGGCGATGTATGACGCGGGCGTGGCGTTGAGCGCCGCAGCGGCGGGCGTGGCCGTGGGGCTGGTGACCAGGATGGAGGACGGGCGCGTGGCTGATTATAGGATACTCACTGATTTGTTAGTGAGTCTGGTTGTTTATTGTGGGAGATTTTTCGTAGAGTTGATAGAGAGAAAGTAAAAAAGAAAAGAAAACCAGATTTGTTCGTTAACCTTTTTTCCTTTATTGTAGATTATTGTAGGCAGGAGAGAAAACAGAGAGAATATAAAAAAAAAAACAATAAAACATGAAAAATAATTTTTGGTCATTCTCTTGAGTGTTATTCGAACCGGCAACGATACATTTTAAAATTCGTCAATTCTGTGGCTCGAGCGGTCATTCTTAGTAATTTATTTTGTTAGGATTTTTATTTTATTTATTTATTATGGAGTAGGTCGGTTATCTTTAAAAATATTTATAGTTGACGAAATTCAATATCTCAATATTTACTTATTTAGAAAACGTATAAAAATTTGAACGCAGCGGTACTCGAACCCGCGCCTCCTGGAAACCGACCAGGCGCTCTGACCACTAAGCCATGCGTTCTCGCCAAGTTACGTCGAAATTTTTATACGCTTGTTACAACTTATTTATGTTGTTAGCATCTCTGTTTAAATTTTTATACGTTTTCTAAATAAGTATTTTTCTTTCCTAAGTGTGGAATAACACTTTAAAAAATGTTTAAAAAATCTCAATATTTTATGTAATTTTTAAACAGATAAATAAAAAAGTCTTATAGTCAATTATATTTTTTTTTCTCTAAAAAAATATCTTTTTACTCTACACTTATTGTCTATTTTTTAAAATTGCTTTAAATGTGAAGGCTAAAAAGACATTGTTCCGTTTTGTAAATTAATATAAAACGTAAATAATCGCATCACTCTATTACTGAATCGCAACCACTTATTACTTTTGAAAAGAAATGAAATGAAGAAATAAATCAGAAGAAAAAAATATTTAATGTTTAAATGTCCCTGCCCCGGTAATGAGGCAAAGCGCGGCGTTAATTACCGCCACTCGACACTCAATGCCTGAAGAATTCGGGGTAAAGTAGTGAACGGCACTTCCGTTCCGGCACCAATTCTATTGGGAAAGAAATGTCTTAACACTACGTTTCCAGGTATCACTCTGCATACTGATTTTATTAATTTCACCACTGTAGGAAAAAACGGCGGTGTTCATTTACGCAAAAAAAATCAAATGCGTTTAATACTATTAAGTCAATAAATAAAATTTCCAGGGCATAGAAGATTACATGGGTGATATGGACTTCAAAATAGCAGGTACCAAAAAAGGCATAACTGCGCTACAAGCGGATGTGAAAATACCGGGACTTCCCCTCAAAATAGTGATGGAATCGATACAAAGAGCATCAGACGCCAAGAGCAAGATTATCGATATTATGAATCAGTGTATCGATAAACCTAGGTACGGTACTTTGCGATGTTTTTGGTATATATATTTTTTATTTTTTCGTATAATTTTGATTTGTAAAGATTTAAATGTAATTTTTTTACGATATTACGAAGATACCTAGTAAAATTTTAAATAAAGTCTAGAGAACTCTTGATTTTTTTTTAATATAATTAATACTTAATATAATACTTATTTAAAAAACGTATAATCCATAATTTTAATTGAATGTTTATTTTTTTTAGACAAGGTCGCAAAGAAAATATGCCTGTAATAGAAGAAATAGAGGTGGAAGTCCACAAAAGGGCCAAATTTCTAGGTATCGGGGGAACTAATCTCAAAAGATTGTATATAGAGACTGGTGTACAAGTGAGTTAAATAATTTAACTTATTTCTATGCTTATTATAAAAAAAATTAAAAAAATATTTTATTATATGTAATATTGACGATCGTGGCATTGTATTATTGGCGCAGGCACAAGTCACAAACCTGTGACTGTAAACGCGACAGGTTTTGGGTTCAATTCTCACTCGGTGAAGTGAAATGTTGAATATTACTTATTGAAAAAACGTATAAAAATTTGAACGTAGCGGGACACGAACCCGCGCCTCCTGGAAACCGACCGGGCGCTCTGACCACTATGCCATACGTTCTCATCGAGTTACGTCGAAATTTTTATACGTTTGCTACAACTTATTTACGTTGTTAGCATCTCTGTAGGGATATTGTTACAAATTTCCGTTACCCAAAGATAATTACTAAGAATTATAATCTGGCAAGAGAGAATGCTATTTGTTAAATATTTTAAACAATTTTAAAATGTTTCCACACTTAGGAAAGTAAAATACTTTCGAGTCGAACCCGCGGGTTCGAGTCCCGCTCCGTTCAACTTTTATACGTTTTTTAAATAAGTATTTTTCTTTCCTAAGACTAAGTTTTCTTTCCTAGGTATTCCTAAGTGGAATACCACTTTAAAAATGTTTAAAAATGTTGAATATTTTAATTTTCTCGCTCTGGTATCAAGGCAAAGTGCTGAGTTAAGTTCCGCCACTCAACATGTAATATCTCGAAAATTCGTTGTAACTTGGGGAACGGAGTGTCTTACCACTCCGTTCCCCAAGTTTATATACGGTACCACTGCCTACCCTGCATACAGCGTGAAGTTTAAAAATAAAAAAAAAATTACAGATAAGTCCAATAGATGAAACTAAGTATAGGATATTCGCGCCCAACCAACACGCTATGGACGAAGCGCGATCGAGAATCGAAGCCGCACTCACTGCGGAACGGACACCTGAACTGGAATTTGGTGCCATATATACTGCCAAGGTATGTAAAAGAAGGTTTTTTACTAGTAGTTATATTTTTTCGTAGTATTTAAAATTCTGTTTTAAAGTCAGTTTTGAAGATTATGACCAAAATTGACAAATAAAACTTTAAAGCCGTAGTGGCGCAATAGAGCAACTGACTGTAATGACGATGGTGGTTGGTTCGATTCACACCAAGGGGCCATTCAAGTATTACATAAGCAATTTTTTTAC
>DWMY01002571.1:0-11578 GCA_018249775.1 Heliconius hecalesia formosus
CGCATGCGTGAAAGTTTCTCAACGGGTAGGACTTTATGCACATTTATCATATTTATGTCAAATTACAATAAAATATACATATAATAAACCACATATAAACCTTCCCTGAAAAATACTCTACATAATGATGAAAACCGCATCAAAGTCCGTTGGGTGGTTTAGAAGAAGATCACTTAGAAAGGCCAGACAGAGACGAAATGCGTTCTTATTTTATAAGATATAGAGATTTGTAAAATAACTGTAATGTTTGCATATTAACTCCTGTACAGTTTTTAAATTAGTTACACATATTATTAGCTAAATGTACAATTGGTAAATATTACAGAGTACACGTAGAAAGGATGTTTTTGGGCATTTTTATATAGATTTATTTCAAACGAAAGAACGAATTAAAAGATCTATCTATTTTTTCTATATCTCTTTGAAAATCAAATCGTTCTTTATCTCTGTGTTGAATTCATTACGATTTCAACTTAACTGTTATGATTTACGAAGGTAATCTCCACTAACAATTCAATTTTATTTACTTTATTGTATAAAATATTGTATAATAGTGCTTTCGAATGTCATTCTTTAGCCAGGAATCTCACCAGCGTGATTGCTATATTGCTATTGCGAACGTTAGTTCGCAGGCAAACTAATGCCTTGAGTTCAATCAAATGACGATAACTTTTTTTTTAATAAACCGATTTTGATGAACTAAACTTTAGTATTTAAGTTGAGTTAAAACAAAGCAATTGGTGAAGTTGAAGGAAGGAAGTTGAGTTAAAACAAAGTAAATCGGCTGAGTACTTTCAGAGAAAAATGCGGACAAAAATATGTCGACAGACAGACAGACAGACAGACAGACAAGAAATTCAAAAAAAATCTTTTTGCTCGCTATTATTCTTTTTAAGTGTCCCTCTATCTATTTCAGTCAAAATTACTAAATGTACAGACAAAATATTTTTACTGTCTTATTATATATAGAGATTACAAAGGAATTTTGAAAGAAGACGAAGATTAGTATCTGTGTTGCAAAACCGGGATACGTCATAGTACACTATTCATATATTTTGGAAATAAAAAAAATACCTCTTGCTAGTTGTCATATTCACAATATTCCATTAAAATAATTTCAGGAAGCACTCTTTACAACGACACTTAAATATTTCAGCGTGTTCGATGCAATACAGTGTAAATTTATAACATTGTTTCAATAAATTTCTGACTTTTATGAACTTAAATTGAAGTTTTATTTTAAGTTACTTAATATTGACTATTTTTTTTCAGCTTCACGCTGTATCCCGCATGTAGCAGGGTAGACACAGTATTGCCTCGACACCAGAGTGAAGAAATGAAAAAATTTAATATTTCATTTAATTTTGAGTGGAAACTCGAACCCACAACCTGTTGCATATACAAGTTTGTGCCCCTGCGCTACGTCTGGCAACTATTATTCTATATAATTAAATATGTTTAAATTTTAATATATAAATTTTAACATACAAATAATTATAAAAGATAAAAAAAGTAAAAAAACTAAAAACGTAACGTAAAGTTTTCTTTGATATCTTTGTAAATAAAAAATAGTAGTTATACGTTTTAAAATAAGAAAAAAAATCGCCCACTATTCACTATAGGTGTTGGCATCCATCCAAAATCGTCATCTCAATGAACGAAGAAAGACTTGCTGACTGTAGCTGACATCTTGACATTAATATCAAGATATGAAGTAGTGCCATCTCTATAAATACTGCTTCTGTTGTTCTTTTTGAATTTATATCTAAAAAAATTCTAAATTTATATCTAAAAAAAATTTAAAAAAAATTCTAAGTATTAAAGTAACGTAATGATAATTTGAAAGAAATATTTAAATTTATTTTTCAACATCTCGGTGCTCAACTAATGGAACAAGGTCGACTATATTATTTTAACGAATGTATTGAGTTCTGCCACTCAACACGCAATGCCTCCAAAATTCGGCAGAAAGTGGGGAACGGAGTGTCTTAACACTAGGTTCCCTCTGCCTACCCTGCTGTGTGCGGGATACAGCGTGGAGCTAATTTAATTTTAATTTTATTATAAATTAGAAGGCGTCCAATTTACGCGGCGTTGAGTTCCATTAGTCGTTACAATGCCTCGAATTCGAATTCAGCGGAAAGTATTGAACGGAAGTGTCTATACAACTTGAAGGTAAAAAAAATAAAAATATAAATATACTTATGTTAGCCCTCACCAGTATAATTGAAAGTACACAGTTCAGAGCATTAGCTTATACTGTAATACTGTCAAAATGGCACATAATACCTTTGTTTTTTAACATTTTTTAAAGTGTTATTCCACAATTAAGAAAGAAAAAAACTTATTTAGAAAACGTATAAAATTTAAATTTCACATAGCGGGACCCGAACCCGCGCCCCTTGTTTTCTAAATAAGTACCTTGGTTTTTATTACAATTTATTGTAAACATACAAGTGTAAGGGATTATTTTATATGTACTTGTATAGATGCCGGTCGTGGCTCAGTGGCACAGGGTGTGACTGTAAAAACCGACTGGTTGTGGGTTCGATCCCCACTCGAGGAGATGAAATATTTTACTAAAATTTATATTTCCATTTCTTCGCTCTGGTGTAGAGGCAAAACGCGGCGTTGAGTTCTGCCACTCAACACGCAATGCCTCCAAAATTCGGCAAAAAGTGGGGAACGGAGTGTCTTAGCACTAGGTTCCCTCTGCCTACCCTGCTGTGTGCGGGATACAGTGTGAAGCTAATTTTTTAATTTAATTTACTTGTATATATTATATGTGCAGATTTGCAATAACAATCTAGTTGAAACATTAGATTTGTACTAATCAGCTGATTAATTTGTATAATTATAAGGCTATTTATATATATATATATATATATATATATATATATATATAGGACGTAAGTGCTCATTACCAAGAGGTTATTTTTGGGGTTGATAGTTTGTATAAAACTTCGTTACTACAAATGTTAGGAGTCTCAAATTTTGCATATGGATTTTTTCAGTAGGTGCTACCCTAGAGGAGATTTTAACATATATTTTGAAACGGCTTTTTTGTGTGGTTTTCGGAATATAAATTGTAATATCTTTTAACTATATTATATAGTCTATTTCATATTCTACATATTTTATGCCGTGTATATTGCATTTTATGCTGTGTGATCTCGGCCTAGAATAGGATCACCCTGGTACTGATGGTGTCGCAAGAGGCGACTGAAGTACGTGTGGTAGAGTCATGTCGCCAGCCATGGCAACTGGAATGTTTTCGCCCTCGGCATATAAAACCGTGAACCGTGATGTAGTGGTTTTTTGCTACTGCGCTTCGCATAAGGTAATGCTGGGCTACCCCTTCCTGGAATATGATAGCGCCACTCCAAGACAATCTACCACCGGGGTACCAGCACTTCCGGTGTTGTGTAAAATCTCTTCCTGAGTGTTCAAACTCAGGCCACCCGTAGAATGCTGGGGAGGGCATAGTTCCGCGCTATGGACCAGGCAAACCTCTACCACGATTAACGTGGACTTTTGCAGCATCAGGTATAGACCGCACTTCAACCTGAATGCGGTCCACCACCATCTCGAGACGGCACGGTGGCTTTGTTATTCCTGACGCAGACTAAGATTGCCCGACCGGGCGACAAAGCCTATTTTCAATACCCCGGCCGCAAAATAAAACTTTATGCCTCATGCCGGGGTCGCTGTGTTTACTTACTTTACTCGTTTGTAAGGGAGGTCTTAATTTTCTGCCGTCTTGCCAATTTTGAAGGTCCCTAGGAAACCTGTCAACTATCTGGCTCCATGTTGACTCGGACGATCGTGTCCGATTCTCCGCATGCGTGTACAGGTCACACAGTGGTAATGCATAAACGGATCGGCTCCTGGAGGACCAGCATATGGCCCAGATTCAGCCTTATGTGAAGTACTTTTCTCATCTCTAGGCTGGTGCACTCCAGTTTAAGCTTGACCTATTCAATCCCATACAACGTAGAACCTTTCGAATCATTGGGGACACAATGATCTGTGAAAGGTTTGGCTTCGCATAAAGACGTTTCGTCGGGGAGTGTTCTGGAGAACTGTTTGAGCTGTTACTTGCCGCCGAATTTTGTAACTGCACAGTACGTTACAAGCTAAAATACCATACACACCACCTGGATACGGCACTCTACTACTGTGCGGCTTCGTAGGAACATGCAACAGTGGAATGGCCTACTTGTGGCAGTCTTTCCAGGTTGATAATACAAAGGTACCTTCAAAAAGCACGTCTATCTCCACCTAAAGGCCAAACGCCGGCAACGCATCTGTAGCTCCACTGGTGTTGTGCGTCTTTGTGTCGTCGTGCGTTGTGTGTCATCAAGTGACCCGAATGCCAGTTTGCCCTATCTTTTCCATAAAAAAGGTATAGAAAAGTCCAATCTGCACATGAAAGATATAGAAACATATCGACTAGGTTCGTTAACGTATCGATAATACTTTTATTAAAATTATTATTTAAATATTAATTTGCTAATTGAATTAATTTTGATATGGCATAGTCTTTTCAAAGCCAAAGTGTCAAGCCTTTTACTGATAGGATCCCCACCGTTATGTAAATGGAAAGTTTTACCTAAATCCGTTTATATATACTTTTCGCGTAAAAATAGAACAAACATTCTCACAAACTTTCACATTTATAATATTAGTAGGATTATTGGTTTATTTTCTCTTTACTTATCTCCAGTAACATGCAGATGATGAGATGCATTGGAATAATAAAATAGAGTAAAAACACTGTTCACTATTGACTTAAGATATTTGTCTCCACACATTATATCGAATACAATCATTTAAAAAATATTTAAAAATATGGATCTTGGAGCTTATACAGCATGGCCTATTGCCACATAAACTGTAGACAACATTTTAAATCGAAATACAGACGTAACCGCACCCAATTTAAATATACAAAATTGAAATACTCATATTAAAATTGATTTAGTTAAAATAAATAGTCCTATTATTCTGCTAAATGAAGATACATAAATTATGCAAAATATCTCATGAGAATACGGTAAGCTATGAAAGTCTATGGAAGTACTAAATATTTTTCAAGAAATTTCTTGTTCATTCCCTAGTATTATGATAAAATACTGAGTTAAAGTAATATTATACTACCTTCGGTCGTATCAAATTCCTTTGTCACGAAAGTTTGCAATAGTTAAAATATCTTACTGAGTTTCATATTTGCAATGCAAAGGCTTCATTCAAATTATTTTCTTATGAACAATCATCGTGTTATTCGATGTTACAAAACAAAATTGAAATGCTTAAATTGCAAGTTGTTGTGCGTTGTGCTATTAACTTGTAATTTTATTCTTGAGTTAATTACACTCCTATTGTAAAGTAGAACTTATGCCACTCAATAGTTGCAGATTCGATACCTGCTAGTTTAAATATTTGGATTTTCTTTAAATATAGTGCAACATGCTTCTTTTCGACTCGTAACCTTATAATATCAGTATATTCTCTCCGCATACACTGCGAAGTCTGTTATTTATCTAAATAGGTTTTTTTAGCTTTACGATATATCCCGCACAAGCAGTGTTAGACTAAGGAACACACTAACACTAGGTCACCAGGTTGGTGTTCTAGTGTTAAGACACTCCGTTCCCATTAAGACACTTCCGTTCCCCACTTCCCTCTGAATTCAGTAGGCGTTGCGTTTTGAGTGCCGGAACTTAACGGCGTGCTTTACCTCGACACCAGAGCGAAGAAATGAAAATATTAAATATTGCATTTTCGAACCCACAACCTGTCACGTTTTCAGTCTCACGAGTGTGCCTCTGCACCACGACTGGCCTCTACACGAAACAGGTAATAATTGTCATATTTTATTAAACAGCATACAGCGTAACAGCGTACATGTGGTTGAATTGTTCCAAATGGTTTATTGGTTACGTAATACCACGTCATGTGAAATGCGGCCACAATGAACTTATGGACTGCTACAAACCATCCCGTATAAGCGATAGCTATTTAAACAATCTGTTACAGACATTTAGTATCCTTCTATGTTGATAGTAAATTCTAACAATTGTATTGAAAATGAAGGACTGGAGCCTTGGTTAATGGTTGCCTAAAGGAATGATGTACCTTTCTGTGTAGTTCGTATACCAAATTAAATATATCTATATCAATATTGAAGCATATAACAATATAGTATAACTCTGATTGGCTTCAAAAATGGAACATAGAGTTTGGAGAGTGAAGTGAGTGAGTTATAATCCTTTAAGAACATAAATGTGAAATGAAAGCCAGGTTCGATGTAAACTAATGAGTTGTGCTCGACTTCACTGATAAAAGAATCGAACATCTACATGAGTATCGAGTTTCAAGTAAAAAAATTAAATTGTCTTTTTTTACCATCATACTATTTATTAATAAATAAATCAGCTTCACGCTGTATCCCGCACACGGCAGGGTAGGCAGAGGGAAATAGGGAAAGCATGTTCAGCCAAGTTAAATTGTCGTCTTTTTAACTTGGCTGAACATGCTTGCGCGTGTCTTGAAATTGGAATAGGTGAAATAAATGGTTCAGTATGTGTTGTGTTAAGATATTTTCTAAATTTGCCTCTTAAACGATAGGAACTGAAATGGTATTTGAATTGATTTCAACAATGCAATATTTTGAATTACATACGATAGGTATTGTGTGAAAATTGATTGTGGTCAAAACTGTCTAAGCTTTTTATGTTAACGAATAAAAAAAACTACTGTTAAGGGAAAGGTAACAGAACACACACATACACACACACTATATAATCACACAAATCTATGAGTACGTAAATTAGACAATCATACATTTTAAAAAATAATGAAACTTTCAAAATTCTTTTGTCTCTTTCAATAAAATTTTCAATTAATATACTTCCACTATTTTCTATACCGGCTTAATTGCCAATCTGCCGGTGACTATCAGTTAACCTAAATACTCGTTCGACTGTTGGCGATATTCTATTGGCTAATGTTCAAATGGGCCCATAATTATAAGAGTTGTGAATCTGAGCTATTATTGAAAAAAAAATTATTTAAAGCCAAATTGCTACATTGTCTTTTTTTATTGTTTAACACATAACGTATGAGGCCAATCGTGGCGCGGTGGTACGAGCGTGTCAATGTAACGGGTTGTGAGTTCGATTTCTACTCCAGGAAATGAAATATATAACATTTTCATTTCTTCATTCTAATATCGAGGCAAAGCGCAGCATTGAGTTCCGCCAATCAACACACAATGCCTGGGAATTAGGCGGAACGAACGGACGAACTGTGGAACCACCAGGCAACGGAGTGTATTTATTACCAATAGGTTTCCTCTGCCTCCCCTGGTTTGTGCGGGATTCAGCGTGAAGTTGATTTATTCTAACGTTATGGATGATTTTATTAAGAGGAAATTGGAGTCCTCGGTTTACCTTCAAGAATACAATGTTGGTAATAGTAGAGAACATTACATTCATCGCTTTAGGATCCTTGAAAAGAAAATATGAAATAACCGAACCAAACCAAAACTCATTTTCCAAGAAGAGATTTCACCATTAGAAATTATTTTCTTATTTTTAAGGTAATTTAGAAAAAATCTAGTAATCATACTGTAGGTATTGCACAACAATAATAAATATTATTTAAAACATTTGTAAACATGGAATGTAAGTGTACTAAATTAAATGCAATCAATTTTATAAATATATATATTGTTAGAAATCGGAAGCGGTTAACTAAACTAAACTTAAAAAATAAAAACATATATCGTCTATATGATTCTAAACTACTTTGAAAGCTCTCTCTCTCTAACCTACTAACAATACTTCATACTAGTTTCCTTCCAATAGGGGCCGTCATATACCTAATGTACTTCTGTAACATATCTTTGGGTTAAGAGTTAAAATGTCACTTTTTGTCGATATCGCAATATGAACGTTATATTTTTTTCAGATTCACGCAGCAGAGTATACAAAGAGAACCTAGTGTCAAAATATCCCATTCCCCACTTTTCACCGAAATTTGAATAAGGAAGAAAGGGTGTAGACTAAAAAATATGTAGTTAACTAATATGTACGTAGTGTAATGATTTTATATTTATAGTTTTGATACAAGCAACAGTTTTACTATATAAATTCTCAGAGATGGCCTCTTTTGCTAGCTTAAAAAAATATATATTTAAAGTTAATACATGGAACTAATACAAATTGTCAAACATATAAAAAGGACGCTTAATTTGATAAAAGATTATTAAAATGTTATACGAATAAAAATACGTATAAATGATATAAATATTGTTGATGACACGGATTCGCTTAGACTTAGAACCATAGAGGTCCTTGGATCTTAAACCTGAAAATAGTATAAGTTTACTCGAATAAGAATAAAGAATTGTCAAGGCCAAGGGGTGTTTAATTTCTTTACATCAGTATATTAATTTTCGTAGGTTTCATTCATGGAATGGTGTATAAAAACTTCTACAACTACTTTTTACAATTTATAATGTTCTAAATATTAAAAAAATATATATTATAGTAAGTGGATACTACGTCCAGCTTGGATTTTATAAAGGTGTCTTTAATAGACACAGAGAAAATAAACTTTAACGTTAAAGTTTATTACCCCCAAAAGTCCTTTACTGTAATGGTAAGAGACAAAAAAAATGGTGTGTCGGTATTTCGGATAAAAAGCAATACAATCATGGTAAAAACAATTCCAACAATAGACCCGTTTTTCGAATTTGGGCGGAAAGTGCTGAAAGGCGGAGAATAAAAAAGCTATATATTATTTCTCCAAGTTCTAACCCACTACCATCACAATCACAGATACAACCTGTCCTAAACGATACGCCAAAAGTAATAATTTATTGATATTAGTGTTTTAATGAAATTAAACATTACATAGTACTAATAATATAATAATATTTTTTCTTGTTATACTTAAGTAAATTGCAATGTTAGAAAATGTTACTGTACAATAGAAAACAATGGTACGGCGGTGTGTAGTCTGTAAATGGAGCGTACCTTTGCTGATCTACTATTTGTATTTTATATAAATACGAATTGTGTTCATTGTTTTTATCGTATGAATCAAATACAAAAAATATATTAATAAAATATATTTATATTTATTTACGAGGCCAGGCCAGTCGTGGCGCAGAAGCACAAGCGTGTGACTAAGAGACGACGTAAGCTTGTGGATTCGATTACCATTCGAAAAGATGAAATATTTAATATTTTTATTTTCTCGGCCTGGTAACAAGGCATAGCGCGACGTTGAGTTCCGCCACTCGGCACTATAACAATATTGGGCAAAAAGTACGCTCTCTGTATTTTTCAAATAATAATTTAGTTACATTACTCACGCATCAAGATGGATGGCTTAAGTTGGACATTGCATTTGTGTGAGTGATTATAACAGTAGAGTCAGAATAAAAATTAAAATAAAAGTGTATTATTACAAAGCAATAAAAAAATTCAATATAAAAATAAATCTAAAAAATCTTCGGAATCGTGGATGTGTTTGAGTTCACAATGAGTCATTTTCTTATATCATCAAGAAGTTGCGTCTACAATATTTTTTACTGCTCTTGTAGTGACAATGCCAACGTTATCTTTCACTTATAATAAATCGAATACAAATATAAAATATTAAGAATGATATAAAGGCCAGTCGTGGCGCAAGGGCACAAAGTGTGACTGTAAAACCGACTGGTTGTGGGTTCGATCTCTACTCAAGGAGATTAAATATTTATTTAATTTTATATTTCCATTTCTTCAGTCTAGTGTGGAAGGAAAGCGCGGCGTTGAATTCTGTCACTCAACACGCAATGCCTCCAGAATTCGGCAAAAAGTGGGGGACGGAGTGCCTTAATACCCTGCTGTGTGCGGGATACAGCGTGAAGCTGAAAAAGAAAAATAAGTGATGTTTCTATCAGCACAAGATGTGTAGGCCGGCTGTCAAAAAGCTATATATATAAACTAGTTTAGGCCATCACACCTGCACTATATAAGCAATCACACAAATACAAAGCTCAGCAAAAACCTCGCTTATCACTTTAATTATACATAAGAAGTAAAGAGACCTTAATTTGTAAATTGAGTATCATTAATTGTATATTATATAAATTTAACATATATGTTAACATATATGTAAAAGTAGTGATATATGGCACTCCATTTATAAATGGAGGATTCACTACTTTTTATATGTAAAATAGAATAACATATCGAATTTAAGTTTTAAAATATGTAAATGAACAATTTGCTTAGCCATAAGTAGTTGAATACAATAATTGAAATGTGACGTTTTATTATTGCCATATTCAAACCACTACTGGAACACATATCATTTTACTTAAGTCAATTCTAAATAGAACATAATTGAATAATATCTTCTTACACCCTGTATAAACAATACTGCGTATAAAGATCGCTATGAAATTTCTGTAGCGACGCAATTTTCTCCTCCCATTTAGAGGAGCTAAGTTACCTTCTTCGCAGTAACGTTTCTTTTGTAGCTTTGTGGCGTCGTAAACAGTACAAGCTGCCCCTACGATGTAATATGAGCGCCGTCCTTATATTGACGATTTTCTTCTGTCAAGCTTTGTAATAAAAAAGCTAATGTAAAGGAAAAATATTCTCAATATGTATAAAAAAAAGGATTTTCATGAACAAAGTAAACCTGAGGCCGTCGTTGTGCTGGGTCACAAGGGTGTAAACGAATCGAACCCACAACGCGACGCTTGTTCGATTGTTTGTTCGATTTCCAATAGCGGAAATCAATTATTATTTACACTTAGGCCAAAACCGCGGCGTTGAGATCCGCCACTCAATACGCTAAAAAAAACGCTCGAAAAACAGCTTTCCGAATAATTTAGAAACATATAAACGATATGTGTTTTTATTTTTCTCTCTAAACGAACACTTCCGATTTTTAACATCAGAAGTGGTATACGTACGAAGTTTTCATACATTTGAGTGTATTTCATCGTTCAAAGTTTAGTATTCTCAAAATTAAAAGCTATTTTTTATTAGAAAATCTTTGCCGTATTTCGTTTTGTTTAAATTATTATCGAAAATTCTTTAATTCTATCGTTTTAAGTTTAGTTTAGTTTTTTTTTTTTTCTCTAATTTTATCGTTATTTAATAAAAAACTAGGATCGAATCGAGGATGAATAATAAGTAACTGTCAGGTTAGACCGAGCGAAAATACAGGTCTGTGCAGCATCTTTGAGAGTATTTTAAACACACTTTAGAATTTTTATAATTTTTACTCACTAAGCTTAGTGGTCAGGGCGCCTGGTCGGTTTCCAGGAGGCGCGGGTTCGAGTCCCGCTGCGTTCAAATTTTTATACGTTTTCTAAATAAGTATTTTTCTTTCCTAAGTGTGGAATAATACTTTAAAAATGTTAAAAAAATATTTAAAAATTAGTTTCTCTCTTGCCAAACGATAATTCTTAGTAATTATCTTTGGGTAGCGGAAATTTGTAAAAATCTCCCTACAGAGATGCTAACAACATAAATAAGTTGTAACAAGCGTATAAAAATTTCGACGT
>DWMY01002572.1:0-11576 GCA_018249775.1 Heliconius hecalesia formosus
CGGAACTCAACACCGCGCTTTGCCTCGGCACCAGCATTAACATTATGGTTTCAACAGCGAAAAAAATACTTTTAAATCGTTGTCGTTAATTTTTATCGCAAGCAACAAAGCTTTATTTTTAATAATACCCAAATAATATATCGCGACTTTGCTATTTTCTAAAGCTATTTAGAGTTTTATTTAATAAAATATTTGACATGTACTTTCTACACATAATTTATTTAAACAAAATCAGGTTTCTTATTAGACCAATTAATTCTTAGAATGAAGTTTTAAATAAAAAATGTTTCGCAGTCACTATCTTCATCTAAACAACTTTTAAAGCCACCCATAGAGATATGTGTTATAGTTAAATATAGTTGTTTGTATCTGTTTATTATTAGCTAAGCACGAGCAATATGTCAATTATTGCCATTTTAAATAACCCACCCACTTATTATCAATAAAGCTTACCATCCGTGTATAAATATAACGTATTTCAAACAAACAAAAACTTTAATAGACGATGGATAACAGGAAAACGGTGAATAGTTTGGACGCTATGGAAAAAATATGAGAAGTTTTATTTATAAAGTTTTAAAAATGTATATCCTTTACAACCTATGAACTGTGAAGCTGTATTAGCTTTTGATTTAAACAAAATATAAATAACATTGTTGTAATTAATATTTATGTGTCACATAATATTTTTTATTAATACAAGATATTAAATTACTATGGTTAGTGCTTATTCAGTTTAATTTAGTTTTCAAACAGGTCATTAACTTAAAGTACTCCAGATTTCCTAAATTTATAATTATATGAATACATATTTTTATATCTATTTATTCTATTTTCTACGCTCTTTAGAATATAAATATGTATAAATTTGTAAGGAAATCTACCACTATAACTATATGAAAATATAATAAGTATATTTTATAGGTAAACTTATACATTTGAAATAACATAAATAATATAGCTTCTCCTCAGGGACGTCTTTGTATTTCTAAGGCAAAAGTAACCCGTACCGTAACATCCTTTTCCGGTATGCAAACGAAGTTAGTGGCTTAGTCAAAATTAGTTCACTCCTCAAATACTATATAGATAACACACCAAAAATAACCGTATTTAATAACGTATGCTTAAAAACTCACATAAAAAGTTCTTATCAGCAAGAAAAAATTAATGATCTTAGTAATTGTTTATTAATGACGAAACAAACTTATTTTTATATATTATACGTTTAAGAATAGAAATATTTAGACAATACCTATATTACTTTTAGAAACATAGGACCAGAAATATTTGTTTTTTACTTTCACATTATATATAGCAAATTGCAGGTAGCTTCACGTTGTATCCAGCACATAGCGTACGATATACATATGTACCTCTAGGATTGGCACGTTCTATTCTATTTTCGAGCATTTCATGTTGAGTGATAGCCGCCGATGATAGTCTACGTGCAAGAAGAAGGAAAAAAAATGGTTCATCACAAGTGGAGTTCGAATCCAAAATCACCAATCAGATGATGTGTTACTACGGCCGCAAGATATCTGTTGATTTTATATTTATATTCATATTATTAGCGTGCTTATTTGAATATTTATGTGACAATATTTTAATTGCTTCTCTTAGTAATTATTATCATTATTTCCTCAATACTAATTGCAACAAGGTCAATTGAAATATAGTTATAGAATATTACGTATACTTTGATATAGCAAATAAAAATGTATAATAACCGAGCTTGAGTTTGTGTAATAATATGAATATATACGTCTATATCTAAATATTAATAAGAAATAAAAGCGATTATTATTTTTATTTAAATAAGTATCGAAAAAAAAACTTGTTTTATTTCTTAAACATAAAAACGAACACGTAACATAAAATATTAACTGACAATAAAACTTGTATGTAATAGCACCATTACTTACATCAAAAAATAACAATAGCTTACAAATAAAAAATAAAGTAAATAAAATATACATTTATACTATAGAGTATCAATATTCAACAATTATTCACTACATTTATTTCCACAAATAATTATAATACGTAAATCACTTATGAAAATTACACATGTATGTTACACATAACAATATACAATAAAATTTATTAAATAACAATTTGAATTATCAATACAGTGTCCGCACTGTAACGTTCTCGCGTAAGCACTAGTTAAGATAACGTATCTACACTTAAGCGAGTAGACCTCAACTAATACATTCGCAGACTACTATTTTAATATGATTATAAAACTAAATTATATCAATGTATATAAATCAGAAAAAAATCTATTAAATCAAATTTTCACTGAATGTTTTTTTTTTATGTGAATGTGATTTCTACTTAGAATCACGTTTGCGTTTATATGTATATACATATATTTTTTTCTTTTACACTAAGTGACTTATTAGGTATCGGCATCTATTACGAATTGTTTCTAGGTTATAGGCAAAATGTGGAGATGAGATGAGATGATAAGAACGGTGGTAGCTTTTTTTTTTGTTATATGTTCATTCGACGATTCAAAAGTGCTTATAAGAGTTTATTTAAATAAAGAATATTTTGAATTTGAATTTAAATTAACAACATCAAGAAACCGTTAAACGGATATTGTGACATTATAAAAGTTATATAAACATGTAGCTTGAATTTACGAGAGTAGGTGAAAAGATTATCAGAACATTTGCATGTTTGCTCACTTATCTATATATTATATCAATAATAATTAATTAAAGTAGTCCAAAAAAATATGAAAATAAGATCAGAATATCTTGAATTATATTTTTTTAGCTATATGCACATAGAGGCCGGTCGTGGCGCAGCGGCACGAGGTGTGACTGCAAAACCGACTGGTTGTGGGTTCGATCCCCACTCGAGGAGATGCAATATTTACTTAAATTTATATTTCCATTTCTTCGCTCTGGTGTCGAGGTTAAGCGCGGCGTTGAGTTCTGCCACTCAACACGCAATGCCTCCAGAACTCGGCAGAAAGTGGGGAACGGAGTGTCTTAACACTAGGTTCCCTCTGCCTACCCTGCTGTGTGCGGGATAAAGCGTGAAGCTAATTTAATTTTAATTTAATATGCACATAGCAGGATAGGCAGAGGGGATCTGGTGTTAAGACACTTCGTGCCTATTAGACACTTGAGTTCTCCATTTCCCGCCGAATTCTAGAGGCATTGCGTGGTGAGTAGCGGAATTAACCGCAAGAAGCGAGGAAATATTAAATTATAAAAATGGCAATCGGGCTCCTCAAGTGAGAATCGAATTCAGAACCTGTCGCGTTTACAGTCTACACCATAAATGGTTTTGAACTATATTCGACTAATTTAAACAATGAAATATATATATTTCTTGTATTTAATATAGAGAGTATAGTGATATATTACTATGTTATATCACTCTACTCTCTATATATTAACTCTTAGAAACAAAACCTAAACTTTAAATTTATTATGTATAAAGATTTTTAATAAGATCTAAAAACATTTTATATCCGCAGATAAGGTGAGACGCGCCACGGCATCATACTATAGTTATAGATAAAGTTGACATGCTTCATTGATTCTATGCTCTATTTATGTTGTAGATCATTTTCACATGAATAACATGTTTTTATAAGACATTTGTGTGAGAAATTTAAACATTTTATATATGTATCCAAAATGTATACATAATTGATTATAATAAAAAAATGTATTTATCTAATATTATTTTTCCCATGATTGGTAGAAATAAATATTTTTATAAATAATTAAATTTTATATTAGATTTAACCATAGTTTTGCTTAACAGGAATGTTATGAAGCTACCTACATATTAACTTAAATGTATACATATGAACATAGTGACTGATATTATCATAACATCCGTTTGTAAGAATATTTTATTAAATAACTCTTGTAACTTTATTTTTTTTATAACATTATATCTTGAAAATAATTACCCCAATTTTTTATTTAACGCAAAAAAGACAATATTTTTTCATTACTTCTAATGTCCCATCTTCCCTAAGCGTCCTCTAAGCTTAATATAAAAGAAAGTAAATCGTTCTTTGAGGAAGAAAAACTTCTTTTGCCGTAGAAGTTTAGAAAAAAAAAATACTAGAACTTTTTCTTTACAACCAACCGAAGATTTTGAAACGGCGATTATTTTATCATTTTAATTATTTTACTCGACCTTTATGTGACCAAAACTTTTTCTTGTAAATTCCAATAATAATTTTAAAAAATATAATTAGAAAATATCAATGTAATAATCATTGAGTAACGATGTATTCCGCATATAGCATTTCCAGACATTGCGTGTTGAGTGGCGGAACTCTACACCGCGTTTTGTTACTTAGACTACAAAGCGAGGAAATGAAAATAACTCATTCTTCCAATTGAGAATTGAACTAACGACCGTAGAGTTTTATACGCTATGCCGCTGCGCCACGACTGCTTCATAATTATCAATATTAGATTATAAAATTTACACATACTGAAATATTTAAAAGTATTTAAACTTTAACAGCACCGCACGCAGTAGGATAGGCAGTGGGAACCCAGTGTTAAGACTAGAAATTGGTAGACTGATATACAAAAATACATAAACGTTCCAAATGTAGTACAAAAATCATCGAATCAAAAGACTAACTTCAAATACATACATGTCCTCTGATAATTTTCTTTTTTTTAAATCGTTTCAAAATATAATCGAACAAGACAGTCGAGATGAGGCAAGAATTTTAAATAGGTGAACCGTAAACCCTTCAATATATAATATATTGTAGGATTTATGGTTTGAATTGAGAAAAGGACACGATAGGAATATCGTATAAAGGAAACCACAATGTAATCTGCGGTTGTACTTGTGACATAAGCGTGTCATTTAAATGAAATAGACCTACGATTGGATTACAAATAAAATTTTGGTCTAAAAATAGCAACTAAATTGAGGAGAAGAAACTACTTAGAAATCCATGGGTTCCCATCGTATTGTAGGGTGAGGAGCTCGGAGCTTTAAGGGGCATGGGCGTAAGAATAGGGGGGCTGGATGATCTGTGCGTGTTGACTAGCTACTAGCCATACAGTATTATAATCGGGAATCGAACTCAGTCAACAGTCGCACAGTTGTGCCCTTGCGCCAAGATTTATGCTCGCTCTGTATTCCATAGCGACAAAATAAAAATAATTGAAACATTCCCCGAGTGGGGACCGAAACCATCGTGTTTATAGTGAAAGGCAGCCAAAATACCATTTGACTAAAAAAGTAAAACTATACATGTATGAAAATATAACATATTTTCATCATTTTTAAGGGAACCCTATAAAGTGACAGACGCCACCAATATCGTCGGAACGACTGGAACCTTCGGCCTATTTTAGTTATCTATAGTTTATATAATATACGTACTTTTATCTTTTTAACGCGATTAGGCCTAAGGACATATTTCTTAAGACATTTCTTTAAAGTCTAATAACTTGACCCTGTTTTACTTAGCAACATGAACGACATTTTTCTCATCAAGGCTGTTTTCACGTCATTGGTGTTCATGCACGGTTTTAGTGAAGAATATTTCAAATATTAATTTGTAATCTTTTTCTTTTCCTTGGACCCCTAAAAATATTTCTGAACAGGCGCAAGTTTAAATAATAATTGTTTTTCATTCAAAAACGTATCTGTCACATACGAACTAGTGACTTAACGGAACGTAAAAAACGATTGTATTATTCAACATTTTTTAAGCGAAAGACCCTGGTTGAGTGACCATGGCTTATTAATTCATTTTGATTGGTATAGATATTATGCAAAGAATAACATTATTTTAAAAGCAAAGCAGCTCTACGCTTTTTTTCGCACAGCAGAGTGAGCAGAGGCAATCTAATCTTAAGAAACTTGGTTCCCCACTTATTGCCAATTTTGGAGACAATGCGTGTTGAGAGGCGTATCTCAACGCCGCAATATTTTTTTTGCTCATACTCCCCAAGTGGAAACCGAACCAACAACCGTCGCTTTTACATGATTCCGATTCCGAGTCCGATTGTGCCACGACGGCTTTAAATATACTTTAAGGTAAAAAAAATATTTATTAATTAAACATGACATAATCTAATAAGTAACAGTGCCTCGCGGTGGGCTACCTATACATACATGTATCTCGAGTAACTATATTCAATTCAATTCATCTCGTGGATGCTACGATACTGTGTTCACAACGTTCGGTAAATGTCAGCCTATTTCGAGTTTGAGACGTTGCTTGTATAACTAGGTTTTCAGGTTAGTTAAATAGGTGAACCTAAATTAGTACGTCATATTGGAACTTACTTGAAAAAAAAATTTGTAATATAATGGATATGGGCGTACCTACCTATCTAGAGATATTTTCCAGGGGGCAATGTGGAATAATACTTTAAAAATTTAAAAATATAAATAACAAATATAAAACGAACGACAAATCATTATTTTTTTTTAAACACTTCGCCGTCAATGTGGCTTTGAGTGAGGACATTAGGACATGGGCAAGGAATTGTAATTTTTTACATTTTACAGCCTTAATTTTTTTAGTACATATTTATTTATTTAATACTAGAGGGCGCGCGCGGCTTCGCCCGCTTATTAGGAGTGAATTCTAAAAAAACCACGAAACACGTGTTCAATAAAATATTTTTAACAGTCTGAATTTAATTTTTTATAAAAATCGGTGGCAATTTAAAGATTTTTCCATATAAACTTTGTTGATTGTTGCCCTTATTTGAATTCTTAGGGGGTGAATTCTTAAAAACCATGAAACACGTGTTCAATGAAATATTTTTAAGAGTCTGAATTTTAAAAAAGATCAGTACAGATTAAAAAAAATCCATACAAACTTTCAACCCCTATTTCATCCCTTTAGGGTTAAAACTTTTCAAATTCCCTTCTTAGTGGATGTCCAGAATATGAAAATAAACATCTGCCCAAATTTCACGTTCTACCAGCAGTTACGGCTCTGCGTGCGTCTTACCTCAGTCAGTCAGCACAAGTCCTTTTATATTTATTTAATATTAATATTTGTAAATATTATACGTAATAACTATAGTAAAATAAAATGGTTACGTTTTTCAAGTTTCACGCTGTATCCTGCATATAGCAGGGTAGGCAGA
Source organism: Heliconius hecalesia formosus (assembly GCA_018249775.1). NCBI lineage: Eukaryota > Metazoa > Arthropoda > Insecta > Lepidoptera > Nymphalidae > Heliconius > Heliconius hecalesia. The sequence goes on from DWMY01002572.1 coordinate 7,119, forward strand.
GGAAACCTAGTGTTAAACCTAGCGTTCCTCACTTTCCGCCGAATTTTTGAGACATTGCATGTTGAGAGGCGAAACTCAATGCCGGTTATTCGTTTTTAAGCGGTAATCTTTGAATAAGCGATATTTTAGGTAGTGCGTGGGGGATAGACTCTTAACACTAGAGTCCCTCTGCTTACCCTGTTGTGCTAAGGAGAAAACGGTACATAACAGAAATCGAATTAAATTAAAAAGTTAATAAATTAAATTTCTTAAAAACAATAATACAAAAAAAAAAACAAAATTATAAAAATTATAATTTATTTTAATCCTTTATATAATTTCTAATCCAGTCGTGGTGCAGGGGCGCTAACGTGTAACTGTTAACGCGACACGGTGTAAAGCGAAAAAAAATTAAAAGATTAATTATTAAAAAAAAAAAACAAATACTACGTAATAAGCACAACAAAGTTATAATGAATAACAAAATAAGTGTTATTTATTAAAAGTTCTCATATAATTTCTATAATAAATTTAATCTATAGGCAACGACATATCGATTTTATCCGTTCTCAGATCTGGATGTCGCCCATCCAGGGATTTAGGAAGATAGGTATTACAATTTGGTTATAAATAATTTAGGCTTCGTATATCTTTTTTAGAAAGTAGAATTTTAAAGTAGCTTTATGTATAAAATATGTATAAACAGCTGAGGCCAGTCGTGGCGCAGGGGCACAAGAGTTAGACTGTTAACGCGACATGTTGTGGGTAAGCGCACTCGTGAAAATGTAATATTTTATATTTCTCGTTCTGGAAACGAGGCAAAGTGCGGCGTTGAACACTCACTGTCTCCAGAATTCGGCGGCGGTAGTATATTAATGGGAACGGAGTGTCTTACCACTAAGTTCCCACGTTCCCTCTACCTATACTGCTATGTGCGGAATACATCGTGAAAAAGATTACACGTCGGTATGTACATATTTGTATGTATGTAAATGTTCCGTGGTAGCACCTAAACTAATTATCCAATTTTAACTAGTAAAGCTAATTCAATTAGACAAATATTATTAACATCTTTAAACCTATTACGATGGGACAAGTAAATGAAATTATTTCTAGATGTACGAATGAATGATGAACAAATAAAGTTTAAAATTTATGTATTTTTTTATGTTTGTTACCTCAGAACTTTTGACTGGGTGAACCGATTTTGACGATTTTTTTTGTGTGGCCTCATTTCTGACAATGGTACCCAAGAGAAAATCCTATTCTTATCTCATAAGTCTTAAATTTGCATTAAGTATATGCGCGACAAATGGACGAATAACTCAATATCACGCCAACTGATTACGATAAATCTTTTATGGGAAAGGATACACTTCAAAGGTAGTTTGAAAAAAAGTGGTTAGGTTCTAATTAGGGGATCCGGTTGAAGTTGAAGAAGGTTTTATTTTTGTTAAAAATTATATGTCAACATATGGCCATATAACAGATATGATATGGATTTTCTAAGTGTATCAATTAAAAAAATATATATATGTACATTTCGTACATTAATAACATACGTTTAAATAACTAACAAAAATATTATGTAAAAAACGAACTAAAATGGTCTTGAGTAGGTACTTTAAAACAGATAGTAAAGAAGTAAATGAATTTTAGAGAACCAGAATAAAAATTCGAATGAAATTTCAGAATCGAAATATATTTCAATCTTTTAAAAATTCATAACTTTTACGTCCAAACTATATAAATATGTTTGAAAAATATATTTAAAGACAAATTGCATATTATTTATATTTAATGTATTTTTTTTCATTCAATTTGTTTTATTGTTTCTAAGCCACTAATTAATTAAACAAACAAAAACAACAACATTTTCACGAATATCTCTTCTTTCTATTTCGCTTACGCAAATCGAACACCAAGCTGATTTTGATACAACTGAGACCCAACTACTTCCACTAAGCATTTACATTGATTTATCTATAGTTGTATTATATATATATATATATATATATATATATATATATATATATATATATATAAAAACAAGTTAATTGATAATTCCGCGACAACATGCACACGTGTGCGCGCCAAGGACGACTGAAAACACTGGCGAATGGCAAAGGCGGACTAACGAGAAAGGCATTCTATATTTAAACAGGCTGGCAAAGGCTGAAATTTATACGTATATGTTGTCTAAACATGAAATATTTAAAACAATACATAATAGGTATATTTGGGTAGAATAAGGCTATTTACAATATTTATAGCGTTTATAATTAGGAACGCCTTCGTAGCGGTATTTAAGTCATTTTAACCATCAAAAATGTTAAGACATCTAATTCATATACGTACAACAATTACAATAAAATCATAGGCCAATTAAGTAGCTTATTATAATTTTTTCATACAAAACATGGACGTAATAACTGAACAAAAAAGAAACAAACTTCATATAAATATTAAAGTAATATTCATATGTATATTATATTCAAAATATATTAGTAAAAGACCTTCAAGTCACTTTGAAATCATTGTAAACTTAAATATTCTGTATTTGTTTAGCCAAAAGATTACTCATAAGATTGAAGCAAATGCCTAAAAGGGAATTATTAATACAATTACACTCCGTTCCCCACATTCCGCCGAATTCTGGAGGCACTGCGTGTTGAGAGGCGGAACTCAACACCGCCCTTTGTCTCGACACCTGAGCAAAGAAGTGGAAATATAAATTTTAAATAAATATTTCATTTCCTCGAGCGGGAATCGAACCAGTTAGTAACCAAATAGGGAACCAGAATCAGTCCGTTTACAGTCACACTTTGTGCCCCTACGCCACGACTGGCCTCAACCGTTTAGATGCCATTATTATAATATATTAATTATGATAACTAGGTTAAATAATAATCCGAGTACAGAATAAACACAAAAGAACAAATTTACGAGTGTAAAGAGTTAGCACAAGTTTCCTCGGTTTCCTCTACCTTGCGATATGTGGAATACAGCGAAAGCAAAAAATCAAAACAATATATATATTATGCTAGTCTTTTATGATTTTTTATGCTTGTAATATAATGGGCGGAAATACTTAAATTTTAAAAATTGTCTAACATTTTTATGTTGTTTTTAGGGTTCCGTATTATTTAAGAAACAAAGGATCCCTTATAAGATCACTCTGTTAAAAAAAAACTCTGTCAAGACCCTTCTTCTCAGGAATGCTTAGATATATCGAGTTGAAATCCAAATCATATGTATACTCAGATCTACGGCCCCATGATTTCCTGATAAAAACATATTTCTATATTTACTTAGAAAAAAGATATGGCAACGCAAAAAATACATTTTCGACACTATAAAGGTATCAAAATTCATAGGATACTTCCGGGTGATCTAGAATTATGATATTTGGCAGCTAGCTAGAAAAAAATTATACAATTGAGGTTAAATCTTAAAAAAATAATAGCCTTAATTAGCAAAAAAACGCGTATTTCGACACTATAGAGGTAATCAAAATTAGTAAGATCTACAGGTAGTCCTAGTTCAGAAAAAAATCTGAATGTATACATTTGTGGTTAAATCCTAAAAAATAATAACCTTTAAAGGGGGGTTAAATTTGGTATTAAAGCTGCTTGTTCAAGTGAGGTATTAGATGAAAGGGCTCTGGTTAAGCTAAGCCTGATTTTCAAAAAAAGCATTAAACCTCTAATTTTTGTACAGAAACCTTGGTGGGCGAGCCTAACTCGCACTTGACGGGTTGTTTTAGATCTGAATTCATTTACTCAGTGGTTTTACACAACATTTAAAAAACTTTAAATTTTTAAACATTCATTATCTAGATATTTCTTAAAGAATTCTGTCATTCAACTCAAAATATCTCAAAAATTGAGAAGAATGTGGACAACAGAGTGTCTTATTATATACTGATAAAAAAAAACAAATTTAAATACAAGTACTCAATATAATTGTGGCTTTTATAAATAATAGTGTAATTTAAAAACTTACAATTTTAAAAAGAAAATAGATAATAAATTAAAACCCAATAATAAAGATGAGGATACTTTATTGTACTATTATTTATAGCCTTAATTTAATGTTTTCTTTTGTCATCCCTATCCCTTGCTTTTGAGCGATCATAATCATCATACTTTCTAGAGGAACCTCTGTTCCTTTTATCATCTGACCTTCTTTCCCTAGATCTATCCTCTCGATCCCTTGATCTAGATTTATGTCTTTTACTAGAATAATCTCTTTTTCTGTCATATGGAGATCGAGACCTCCTTTCCCTCTTCTTATGACTACTATGATATTTAGATGACAAGGGTGGTGTTTTAGGTGACTTATCTTTCTTTGAATCACGTTTTGAATCTTTAGATGTGGAAGCAGTAGGTGATTCAGCCTTTTTCTCCTCCATTTTAGCTTCTCTTTCCTTTTGTGCTTGTATATGCTTGTTTGCTTGATATATTTTCTTTAAGCTTT
>DWMY01002573.1:0-11571 GCA_018249775.1 Heliconius hecalesia formosus
CATTCGTCGTCAATTCACATACCAGCGGGGACGCACTGGTCACCTTGAGGCGACGCCCTGATAGTGCACTCTCACAACGTCCACGTGGCGGATGGAATATTTCAACCCTCGAAAGAGCTGGCAGGGTTCGCTGCGGACATGCTGTGGAACCCCAAAAAAATTAATATAAAATCCTCATAAGCGAAATTGTTAGCGTTACTAAGAGATAAATAAAAATATAGTCATGTAAACTTACCGGCAAAATAGAGGAATAATATAGTGTTAGAAATCGGAAGCGGGTAACGTTTTTAAAGAAACACGTTAAAAACACATATCGTCTATATGATTCTAAACTGTTTTGAAAGGGGTACTATGTAAATTGTAATTGCAATAAGTGATATGTATCACCTACTAACAATACTTCACATTAGTTTCCTTCCAATAGGGGCCGCCACTTACAAGCGAGTGCCCCCGATTGACACAATTCTACTGCTTTAATAGTTATTTTCCACCTAAATCTACCCTCTTTTACACGAATACGCTAACAATAGTATAATAATTATGGAATTTATATCAATTGGGGCGAATAGATACGCAATAAAATGTAAATAGTCATTACAATAGACAATATTATTGAAATTGACCCTATATCTAGATAGAAATTACTTACTTACATTTTTTTTTTTATAAAATATATAATATTTTAGTATAAAAATACTTTTTACTGCCTGGTAAATGAAAAAGATGTAGATAATAACCATACTTCAATATATATATATATATATATATATATATATATATATATATATATATATATATATATATATATATATATATATATATATATATATATATATTAAATCGGGAGTATTATAATAATACAACTCAAAGCTTAAAAACGTTTCTATTGAACATATTATTAAACCTCCGGAATTCGGAAAGCCATAAACTAATAATGAGAACAGAACAGAACAGAACACATTATTAATTATTTGAAAAGTAATAAGAAAATTAATAATAAATTTGAAATTAATTAAAAAAGAAAAATTACGATATTTTGTTGTATAAATGTAGCTTTTGGTGATTTTAAATTCTGGCAGTACTTACCGACATATAATGCTAAGTTGCCTGTTAACTAAACTACTCTGTAAATGTAATTATATATTTTAGTTTAGTGTGCAAGTTCATTTGACAAATTCACAGTTTGTTAGATTACAATGTATAGTAATTTTTTTTAACAATTTCATTGAATGATCTTAACGTTTGAATCATATGTTTGTAAATCAATGACACGAGCTTTAATAACTTACAATAATGAACTTACTGTTGGGTTCTGTTTTATTCCTAATTTTAGGTAAGGAAATAAAATATTCTCTGGAACTATTTAAGTAAATCTAATTAAGATGTTCAATTACATGTTTTATGAAAGTGTTTTTATTTTACCTGCACTTTTTATTAAATACATTTAAAATGATATTGATGAACACATTTTAAAAAATATTCGTTTCATTAATACTATATATATTTCCCTGTAGGATCTTGCGGTGTGTCTTCGTCCAGAGTTTTAGAATTAAGTGACAAATTCATTGATATTAGCAAGGATGGTGTCTGGTTTGTCAAATTTTATGCACCATGGTGTGCTCACTGCCGAAGAATTGAGCCTATTTGGGGACATGTTGCTCAAGCTCTGTATAACTCTGAAATTAGAGTAGCGAAGGTAGATTGTACACGTTTTCCAGCTGTTGCAACTCATTTTAAAGTTAGAGCTTACCCAACTATAATGTTGTAAGTTTTTTTTAATATAAATACTATTTGCATATTAATTATCTCAATATTATCTTTCTTATATTTATTTAATATTTCAGTATTAAAGGAGAATATTGGCATCAGTATTCAGGTGAAAGAGATAAAGAAGATATGGTTAACTATGCAATGAGAATGGCACAACCAGCTGTACAGAAATTATCTCATGCTGACAGTTTTGGATATTTAAAAGAGACTCATAATGTCTTTTTTGGTTATGTTGGAAAGCAGCAGGGACTGTTATGGGTAAAAATTTCTCTACAGTAAGGGTCAGTTTCACCAGTTAAGAATAAGGTTTCAGATAGTAATTTAATAATGAATGCTATCTTACAGATAGAGGATAAAAATATATAGGTGTTTCTTATATTTTTAAGAATAATTTTCGCATTAATGAATGATAATAGCAGGTCAGCAGCAATCTATCTGATTTGTTACAAATTTAAACTACAAATAAGTATGTAAAAATGAAATGCATGTGTTAAATGTGTATCTACTAAATATTGCTATTTGAAACCTGTGAAACCATAAATTATAGCTTGTCTGGAAGATAAGGCTGTCCTGGACTTTATCAGCTAGTGGTGGTGGTGAAACTGGCCCTAAAAGTTTTATTCACAATTCAAGCTTTACTTAACTATGAGAAAATTTAAATAATTACCTGTTAATGGAAACATAAAATCCACAGTCTACAGAAAAATAACCTTTAACAAGCACTGTAAAGTAGACTCTTTAATTTGAAAAGTTACACAAATGTTAAATGATAGCATAAGTGCTGTATGATTTCATGGGATTAATCTATTTGAATTAAGTTACTAGAAATTGTGTTGAAAGGGAAAGTAACATTACATAAATTTTTATTTATTCTTTCCCATACCCTTGAATGTATCTTCTTTAATAATATACAAAATATAAGGAGGAAAGGCCTCATTCATTCACTATGTTGGTGGAATATGGTCTGAACATTAATATGAATAAGAAATTTTTACTGTATATGGATTTAAAAACACTGTTATTTAAATCACTGTGTTAAAAAAATATTATAAGAAAGATACCATTGTTTTGTTTATATGTTTTTAAATTTGTTACTTGTTACATTTATAGGACACATTCTCAAATCATGCTGAGAAATATCAAGCTTTCAGTTGGTTTTATGCTGTACCTCATGAAATAGCTATAAAGCACTTGAAGCCTCCAAATGAAACAACTGTTTTTGTATACAAAGAGGAAGAAATTTTCTACTTTAAAGGTATAAAAAGACAATGTAAAAAATATATAATAATAAATATTTTTATATTTACCATATCCTACTTACTGTTACTGTTTTCTTCCAGCAACACCAGAATTACTTTCGGATAAAGATTCATTAAATTATACTTTAAATAAATGGGTGAATTCAGAAAGATTTGGTTTCTTTCCAAAAATAACAAGATCTAATATTAATGACTTAATGGATACAGAAAAGTATATTGTAATAGCTGTAGTATCAGAAAACAAACTAAATGAAATAACGCAAACAGAACAAGACTTTAAGGATATGGTTGAGGGCATTATAAGGTTTGTTATTGTTAAGTTTAATATAACTTTTTATCTATAGTATTTTGTTATTTTACATATATCATAATGTTTGTATTATATCACACATAATGCCTTGCTATTTAACTTTTTATTAACTTGGCTGGACATGTTGTCGCTCATCTATTTACCTTAGACTCATACAATGAGCTTTCAATGAATTATTTTCAATGACGATTTACTTTAAAAAACTTCATAACTAGTTGAACTTGATAAATAAATAAATAAATCCCACACACAGCAAGGTAGGCAGCAGGAACATAATGATAAGACATGCCACTCCCCACTCTCGTTCGTTCGTGGGAATCACACCTACAATGGTTGCATTTACAGTCTGGCACTATTGCACTGCATCACAACCATCTCGGCGACTTTGTTACATGTATTGATCAATATAATTATTTCCAGAAATAAAAAGCATAACCTCCATGATAGATTCCAATTTGGTTGGATGGGAAATCCTGAATTAGCAAATACAATAGCTATGTCAGAACTAACAGTGCCACATTTGATAGTTCTTAATTCTACTACAAGCCACCATCATATTCCTGATGATGATCCAGTATTAATGACACCTGAGGCTGTAGCTATGTTTCTTGAGCAAATACATAACCAAATGGCCCCTGTAAATATTTTTATTGTATTTTTTAATTATCATATAAAATTATTTATAATCTGATGTTACTTGTTGTGTTTACTACTTTTGATATGAATATTAAATGGTCTTATAAAGTAACCTGATTTGTATTGCTTATTTAGCAGCAAATGAATTACACAAAAATTTTGACATTTCTGTCGTTAATTTTTTTAGACTTATGGTGGAAATAACTGGCTGGTTCGCATGTATAGAGGGTTTTATGAAGCAAGAACAACTCTTGTAAGCATGTGGCGTGGAAATCCAGTACTTACAGCACTAGTGTTTGGTCTCCCACTTGGTTTCCTTTCACTCATTTGTTATTCTATTTGCTGTGCAGACATACTTGATGCTGATGAAGAAGAAGTTACAGGTAAAAAACTACATGCATATGTTTTATTAAAAATATGTAATAGGAAAGTGTCATATTAACATTAAAACATTTAAGTAATCTATAAAGCAATGTAAACATCATACAATTTTTTTTATTAAATTTATATCTACTAACTCCTTAATTATTTTATGATACTATTTCAGAAAGCCATGAAAAGAAAGATTAAGGACTATGAAGAAATGAAGAAATCATTATGTTCCTGGCAAATACTTGCCAAATAAAGTGGAGGCTGTACATTTTATTCTTTTCATTATATATCATTAATTTGTTGTTTTGTGAGTACATACTACATAATAAGGTAAGCATCAAAAATTTGACTTTTAATTGACATTCAAATTTGATGTAGATGTAAATTTTGTTAGAACCCTAACCCTAGAATTTTTTTGTTAAAACAAATTGAGGAAAAAAAATTACACAAGGAAATTTGTAAAAACTATGATATTGTTTCTTCTAAGTTAACTTAACTTGGACACTTATTTATTTCATCCATTCACCTGTATAATACATAATGAATAATTACTTTGAGCCCATCCAGGACAAGTCAAACATTTGTTTTGCTTGGGCTCAAAATGAATTTGACTTCTCTGACGGAAAATAATACCATAAACTGTAGATTCAAACATCACTCTCCGGAGTGCTTGTAATTAAAGTTATTAAATCTATATTAATATTATCTCTTGGGTATTCATGGAAAAAGTTTTTAATTTTACGACACACCTGCTATGTATCTAATATAGTCAGAGAACACCGACTTTTAACTGGGTTCTCCTTATCTATTTGCCAAAAATAAGGTGCAAAATAAAAATGGATACAATATGGTTATGGTTGGTTATGGTTCAGTATGGGTTATTTAAGGGGATGTAAAAAGTTGCATTTTATCTGTTTGCTCCCTTTATTAATAAATACCATGTAGAAAAATGTTTCACATTTAGTTAGAATATATAGTAGATTGTACTACGCAAATATTTTACACAAAATCAATAAAGAAATGTTTAAACTTTTAGCATTGGTTTTGTAAATCTGGCATTACATTATGTGTACAGTATTGATAGTAAATCATATTATTATTTATAATTTATTTTATGTCTACCATTTATTTTAATAAATTTTTATTTATATACAATTTTTTTAAGTCTATTTCCTACATTTACGTTATTTTTTAATGTGTGTTTTTACTGGTGTAAGATCACATTTCTGATACAGTGTTCACAAAGGGACATGTAACATAACAAATTTTACTTAGTAAGGTCATATTTACTATTATTTGTTATTTAATTGACATTTAGAAATGGAATACTATTTTTATGTAAGTAGTTATTGGGAAGTATGATTAACAAAAATGGTGTACCATATTGTTGTAAGCTAGATGTAGTGTTAAATGTCTGTAATTATTAATGACGAATTCTATTTGTCATACAAGGTCAAGGAAACGTTATGAAAATATTATCTTAATATTTAAATAGTATTTTAAAAAAACTCCATGTATATTTTACGATTATATTTATTTATTTCCGTATTCTTTTTTGGCTAAAGCCATTTACAGTTTTTAAAGGATCATAAAAGATGTTTTAAAATTTTGCATTCCGTTTGATAGCATATACTTAAAACTTATATAACTCTTGATCGCATTCAGAGTAGAGCCGTTCGAATCATTAGGGACCCAATAATCTGTGAAAGGCTTGATATTTTGGCTTTGCGATATAGATTACAGATATCTAATCACTCTGCATTCTCTACCCACATTTATCATGGGGAATGTTCTGGGTGGCACTCTTCCTGTCTGTGACTGTGAACTTCCTTCCTCGCGCCACACAACTGCGGAATGGTCTACCTGCGTATCACTACTTACGTATTTCCTAATGAAATTTTAAAATATGTCTTTATTTGATCTATTATTTTACAACACATAACAGTAATAATTCTATGCAAATTTGAATGTTTTAATAAAGTAACTGAGCTAGCATAAGCCTTCCAAAATATTTTTTGTTAGTTAATAAATAACACTATAAGGTTTATTGAAATCGTCACTAATTAATATGTAATATATTGTTATAGTTCAGTTCATAAAATATGACTGATTTTATATGAACATGATAAATCTAGCAAAAGTTTTAATCATTAAAATAAATCATATGTACTTAATAAAACAAATAGAAATTATAAATTTTTACATATAACTAATATTAAAAGCATAAATCCTAAAATTTACATGTATAAGATAAGATAATTTTTAATTTCTTTGAAACTATTGCTTTCAAAAATAGATAAAGGGTTTTTTTTTATTATACAATGTTTTTTAAATACTTGAATAAATATTGTAATAAAATAAGCCTATACTTGAAAAAGTGCAATATAGATATAGTAAATAGTCAACAATATGTAAGGGATTTATTAATTGTGTCACACTAATTTCGTAATTTTTTATCCCTCCCTTGTTACAGCTGGTCTCATTTGTGACACACATCCTATCCTAGTGACGTTAAAATTGTAGGACCCATCTATACCCACTTGTCACACTTTATCGACCACCATCCATCTTCCCCCTTTTCATGTGATGTAATTAATCATTAATTTGCATCTAATGTCATTACATTAGATATTATCTGAATATAGTAGAATATTCAGTAATAAATGTTATTAACCAGATTAATAATAATGCTTAAGTGTCTTGATAAACAAATAGCCAGATTCGAATGTAGAAAGAATTGATTTGAAGAAATACTGGAGTTAAATCAAAAACAAAATATAAGTTTATTTGTATATACAGAGTGTAACTCGATCGGCGGATCAACGGTAGCCTGTAAGTAGGGGACCTCAGTACCTATACATTTCATCCCCATATATATTCAGCCATTTTAGCAGTTTTCAAGATGGGAAGTACAATCATAATCCTTTGATCGAATTACACTCTGTATACATATTAAAAATATCTAGTACTAATATTATTAATGTTTCTTACTTATCAAAATATATATTTCAATTCAAGGTTACACATATACATATACATGTGTCTAGTTGCTAGTCCAGATAATCTCATATATCAACATAAATGAAAGGCCAGATATTTGTAGCTCTACTGTGTCAATATTTTGTAATAAACTCCTGTAATTTAACTTTCTGTTTCTGTCTACAGTTATATTAAAGGAACAAACTATAATTTTGGCAGATTTATTTCAAATACACACTAAAAAATTTAACTTGACACTATTTTCCTAAAACCTAATATTCTTTACTACATAGATGCACTTTTAAATGTACAAAAAATACATTGTATTAAATGTTATTGTTAGGTATAATCTAGTCCTTTCCTATTATATTTAAATACAAATAAAAATCATTTTGATAAACTCTTCTTTTATTTTTTACCTTCCATAAAATTATAATAAAATAAATAGTTCTTAAATCACAAAGCCATATAAATTTAAAAAAACTAACTAACCTACTTATATAACTTATTGAGTTCTTCAATATAAACAAAATGTTCAATTTGTTTTACTTGTAATTTCAGTTTGGTGTACCAATTAGCATAATCATATTTTCGATTTATAACACAATTTTGAGATAAAGAAGAGACTGAAGCATAGGAGTGATATTGAAAATTACTTGTATTTTGCTTCAGGATCTGATTTTCTTTTGTTTTTTTGCTTTTGGCATGATTTCTTTTAATTAAATTATAATTAGAAATTGTATCCTTATTTATATGTTTTATTAATAGATTATTAGGACTGTCACTTGCGTTTTGTTCAGAATATTTTGTTACTTTTGTATTAGTATTTTTATTTTGTTGAGTTACTCTTGCATTATTTTTTTGCCTATTATAGGTGCTGGAAAAACATGTTGGCAGACCTAATTTTAATAACCCAACATTTTTATCTTCTAAATTTAGACTATCTTCAACTTTATTTTCTAGTTTATATTTTAATTCATTTTCATTATCAAAATCCTTGTTTATTTTATTATCATTGATATCGCATTTTATATGACGTTTGGCACATTTTTCATGGTATGTATCTTCAAGATTAGGACTAAGTAATGTGGCATCATGTGTTAAAGAATTGTTATCATTATCATGAATTGATTCTGTAGAGTTGTCTTCTTTTTTTTCAATATTAGTTTTTATAAAATTAAGATTTTCATTTAAATATATTATATCTGATTTACTAGGCATCGTAATATTCTTATAAAAATCTACATTAGAATCAGTGTGATCAGAAACTTGACTCATTTTGTAAGAAGTAACCAAATCTGAAAATGATTCAATATCTTTTTTTGCTTCTATATATGAATTTAATAAGTCATCAAATGTAGTTATATTTTCATTTGATTTCTTTGGTTCTGGATCATCAGAAATTATTTTCCACAACTTCTCTAATTTATTTTCACTACAATGATTTGTAAGAGAATTACTTGTTGGAATATAATTTTTCGATTTTTCATCAGTGAAATTGTCCTCGGAATTATCTTCAGACCATAAAGAAGTCAAGAAGACAGAAGCATTTATGGACTGGAGTAAAGTAATAAATTTATTTTTTTCTATGCCTTCACTAAGTATAGTAACGGCTAATCCAAAAGATCCAAATCTTCCTGCCCTTCCTATTCTATGTAAATAAGTTGGCCAATCATATGGGGGCTCAAAATTTATTACCAAATCTACATTTGATGCATCTATTCCACGTGCAGCTAAATCTGTAGACACTAAAATCCTACATTTATATTGTTGTAAAGTTTTAAGTGCATCTAAACGATCAATCTGTTCTTGTTGACCATATAGCTGTTGAACTGGCCATTTCTCTTTTGTTAGCATTTTATGTAATTCTCCCACTCTGGCTTGGTAATTACAGAAAATTAGACATTGCTTAAATGGTATTTTAGTTAAAATTTGTAATAATTCTTTAAATCTGTTTTCTGTTTGTTTTACAATATTACTGTTGTACTTAACATGTGTCATTTTTTGAGTAACACCTAGTAAGATACAATTGCTATTAGGGCAAATATGTTGTGCATCATGAACAAATTGATTAATAAACTCTTTTGAGCTTTCAGGATAGGTAGCGCTACTCATAATAACCTGTTTTTGTTTTGGCAAAGTAGAATTTATAAATTTTATGTCTGCTAAAAAACTTTTCTCCATTAATTTGTCAGCTTCATCAAGAACAAAAAGCCTTACTGATTTCACATTAATATGTTTTTCTAGAATAAGATGCTTTAAGCGTCCAGGGCTGCCAACAACTATGTGAACATTATTACTTTTAAATTTATTGATATCATCCTGAATAGGTAAACCACCCATTACAACTTCTACACATAATCCTGTAATCACAATAATACAAATTAGGCACAAATACAGAGTAATGCCAAATTCACACATTTATAAAATTAATGATTTATTACCATCAAATTTTTGTCCTATTTGTTTTAAAACATCACAAATTTGAGCAGCTATTTCACGAGTTGGTGCTAGTATAATCGCCTGTAGTCCTTTATGTAAGTCTAAATTTTCTAGTGCAATTACTGTAAAAACAGCTGTTTTCCCTGTGCCAGATTTAGCCTCCAGTAATAAGTCTGAAAGAGTTTGTTGTAACTATGATGTATGAAACTACATAAAAGTAAGATGATGGTTAAAAATATATTTAAAGATAATTTTATTACCAAATCCACATTTTCCTAATGGAATGCCATGTAACTGAATTGGAGAAGGTTTGTAGAAACCAGAAACTTTTAAACCATTTAATGTATGTGAAGAAAGAAGCATTGTGTCAAACGTTACATCTTGCGTTATTTGTATATCCTTCGTCCGCTTAACTTCATTAACATTATGAGCTAGCACCATATTCAATGCTCAGAAAGCAAAGGCTAAAATTCAAAATTTATGGTAAATTTTAAATATATGCAATTGCATTCATTACTGAAATATAATAATATTTCAGTAATGAATATAATATTTACCTACCTGATATCCAATTAGGTACTTGGTTATTAAGAGATTACCGATTAACTACTTGCGGCCTGCCGGTTATATTTGTTATGACAGTTGTGATTGTGAGTTATAACATATGTGATATGACATTCAGTCATCTAGTTGTTAATGTTACCAGGTGATTAGAAATATGAAGATGTTTAAAATAATATGGTATTGTATAAAAAATAAAAAACTAATCTATATTTTCGTTATTTTTATTAAGTAAAAGTGATATTATTATTATTTCGTGAATTACTTTTGGAGGTACACAAGAGATTCAATTATTATAATATAATTAATCAGCTTTATTTTAAAATAATTTGCAAATAATTGAATATATTACAACAATCATAATGGTAATATTAAAAAAAAATAATCAGCTTGACACTCTGTTCCCCATTTTCCGCGGAGTTTTGAAGGCATTACATGCTGAGTGACGGACTCAACGCCGCGCTTTACCTCGACTCCAGAGTGAAGAAATGGAAATATAAATTTAAATAAATATTTTATTTCCTCGAGTGGGGATCGAACCCACAACCAGTCGCGTTTACAGTCACACTTTTTGCCTCTGCGCCACGACCGGTCTCACAGGCACTTTGACTGTTTAAGCGCAGGTACACGTTATTAACGCTACAGGAGCAAGAAAAACTTAATATGTTTGTTTTAAAAATAAATACCGTCTAAACTTAATAGATAGTTCTTTGCAACTGACATTAACAAAAAATCGATTTATTTGCAACTCCTTTACTTTTTATTTAAACTCACTTTTGTGGTTTGATAGTAACAAATTATGAAAAAAAAATCTATTTAATATTAGCAGATAAGCATACTTCCAATGAAAGATTTTACTATAGGGACCTACTACAAAATATATATATTGTTAGCGTATTTGTGTAAAAGAGGATAGATTTAGGTGAAAAAGATGATAAAAGCAGTGGAATTGTGCCAATCGGGGCTATTGCTTGTCGGCAACGGCCCTTATTGGAAGGAAACTAGTGTGAAGTATTGTTAGTAGGTGATACATGTCACTTATTGTAATTACGTAGTATCCCTTTCCAAAATAGCTTAGAAACATATGGACGAGGTGTGTTTTTATCGTTTTTTTTAAAACTATAACCGCTTCCGATTTCTAACTATATATATATATATATATATATATATATATATATATATATATATATATATATATATATATATATATATATATATATATATATATATATATATATATAT
>DWMY01002574.1:0-11570 GCA_018249775.1 Heliconius hecalesia formosus
GTTCTTGACAAATGGCGTCTTATTTAACAAGGATAATTTTATTATGTATTTTGTTTGAAAAAATCACTTTTCATTTTTGGGGATAGAAATAAATAATTGTATTAGGCTTCTATAGAGTAGTTAAAACCTACAGTTTTAACTACTCTTTATTTAAAGTGGTGCTTACAAAAACACTCTGTATACTTAAAGATATGTATTTAAAAGTAATAAAAATCTGTGTTATTTCCAAGCTTTTATTCTTAATCTCCTTGGAGGAATAATTACATCAGTATCGTCTTGTCCTGGTTTCATTACGTCTTTCTCAATCTCTATAACCATTCTAAGCATAAAATTCACCAATTGGTTTCGAGTGCCATCTCTGAGTTTGGAAAAAATTTTATTTGGAAGATTTTGTCCATTTATTGCGACAGATTGCTGCGTTAAAGATGCTATTAAGCGTTTTATTATGTCGATTTTCTTTTGCGCTGTTAAAGGTCTCAACCGTATAACGAAACGTAAGAGATATTCTACCAACATCACGTCTTCCTAGAACAAAGAAAATAATCTTTTCACAATGGATTCTTTATCTTTAACACCACGGATATATTTTACTATTATATTCAATGATGTATAACGTCCATTTTACATTTGAAATATTTTTTTAGCGTTACGCTGTACTCTGCACAGCACAGCAGGGTAGGCAGAGAGAGCCTAGTATTAAGACATACTGCTCCTCACTTTCCGCCGAATTCTGGAGGCATTGTTAAATGGCGGAACTCACCACCAGAACTAAGAAATTAAAATATTATTAACCCACAACTTGTCGCGGTTACATTCACTTGCTTCTGACTCTGCGACAGGCCTCAATTGAAATATAAAATTTATTATTTGTATAGAAAATAAAGCATATTAATAAAATTATTGAATTATTAAACATATACCATATTTAAAGCATTGATACACGACTCTACATGTTTACTTCTTCCAACGATGGCAGTGAGGTCTTCACGGTTTAGTATGGGTTGTTTTAGTCCTTCTAACCACTCGAAAAGTAGGCCTGTTAATATTATAGGATCCTCCTGAAATAGAAAATGCGAGAAAATAATATTAAGATAATTTTTCTTACTTTATTAAATTATTTGAAAAATAAATTCAGCTTCACGCTGTATCCCGAACACAGGGTAGGCAGAGGGCAAATAGGCAAATAGTGTTAAGACACTCCGTTCCCCACTTTCCGCCGAAATCTGAATCACTGCGTGTTGAGTGGCGGACGCCGCGCTTTGCCTCGACACCAGAGGAACGGAGTGTCTTAACACTAGGTTCTCTCTCTGCCTACCAAGCTGTGTGTGGGAATCAAAAAAAAATTATTAGTAATAGGTATAACTTCAATAAAGTTACCTCATCATCTATTTTTGCAATGGCGTCTCTTTGTTGATTGATTTCAGTGCGTAGTTGTTTAAGGTATTTGAGTTTATCATCTGGAAGACTTTGGTGATCTATTAGAAAAGCCTGTAATAATATATTTATGATTTAATAGTACATAAGTATTTATAATAACAAAATCTTTCTTTCTTTATCATTTTTTTTATTTAAATATTTACATTTAAATTAAATAAAAAATGCAAATCATAGTGTAAAATCAGATATCGACTGACTTCTCTTAAATATTTTATAGGTATATATTTTGTTTTAGACTTACACTTAAAACACTTAAATATCGAATCTACAAACACTGTCCTATTAGCGATACAGTGCCAATGTTAGTCGCATAATGAGATTTAAAGTCAAACGTCAAAGTATCTTTTTTTTATAAGATGATTTTGTACGATTTTCAAGAAGCGTGGGTCCAAATACAGCTTCTTTACAATTTTTTTTTGTATTTGAACAGTCGTCTTAAGTATGCTTGTTCAAATTAAAATGAAATATTTCCTTTTTTTACTTTATAAACAGTAGAGAAATAAGGTTTCAAAAGTGTCAACTTTTTTGTCAAATGAAATTCACAGAATAATTAGATACCTCGAATATATGTACAGCAGGTATACTGCCACCAATGCTGCTGCCAGTGATTCTACTCACTGATTCTAAATTGCGTTCTATATCCTCTTCAACTGGATCCCTCCATTCTACCATGGGTAGAGTTGACACTTGACCTATTATGGAAAATCGAAATATATTAACATCAACGATTTAATGTAATTTTAAATGTGCCAAAATTGAGCGTCCTAATTATTATTTTAAAGAATCGTTTACTTAAAAGTTACCATATTATTCTTTTTCAGCTCTACCCTAGTGGGTTAGTGTCTGACTGTAACCACGATGGTTATGGATTCGATTCCCACTCGGGGAAATGAAATTTTAAATTTTCTCTGTGAAAGTCAAAGCGCAGAAACCAGCTCAGCCACTCAACACGCAATGTTTTACAAAATTGGACAAAATATGAGAAAGTCAAATCAAAACATTTGGTTCCCTCTGCCTACCGTGTTATGCGAAAATAAATAAATAAATAAATAAATAAATAAATAAATAAATAAATAAATAAATAAATAAATAAATAAATAACTTACTAACAACGATTTCTTCTGGACTATGAGGATCGGGGGGACGACCTTGTTTCAATTTATAGGCTAGGAAGGATTTATAGAATGGCCTATTTCGTACTTTCATGTCTAATCCACCGCTTTGGTGACATCCACATAGTTTTAGCAGACGTTCACACAAACAATATACTATCTGAAAAAAAAAAATCCTGTTAAAAAATATTTGTACATAATAATATTTTTCAATTAATATTTTATAAAAAACTTATAAAAAAAAAGCAATGCCTCCAGAATCCGGCAGAAAGTGGGGAACGGAGTGCTTTAACACTTAGTTCCCTCTGCCTACCCTGCTGTGTGCGGGATACAGCGTGAAGCTGATTTAATTTTTTGATTTTAAAAAACTTATACATTATTTTCTTTAAATACTAGTCCATATAAAGAAATAAAATATTGATTTCGGCCACTCAAGCCGAATTCTGTAATTCGCTGGAAAGTGGGGAACGAAAGTGTCTTAATGGGAACAGAGTATCAGCACATACATATAAAGTGTGAATACAGTGAGAAGTTACAAAATATATAAATCAATAATCACATTTAAGGGGCAAAACATAATTATCAATGATAATATAATTTTAAGTCATTCGTTACACTGTAAATTGTATAGTAATGAGTATGTAGTTGTAAATGTATCAGCTACTTATAATTTTATTGTAAACCGTAATAATCTTGAATTCTAGACTCATTTTAAATTCTATAAAAAGATTACAATTACTTGGATTGTAATTTTCAAAATATTTAATGCGCCATCGTGACATATTGTAAATGTGATGGTTGTATTCCTATCCAGAGTGATGAATTTATTTTCACTCTTCCTCTCTAGCAAGACAATGAGCGGCGTTGATGCCACTTTTATTCAAGTGGAAAAAAGAGAACGGAGTATGATAAGTTGTCAATTTTCTCTTAGCTTGTTATATTTAATGTAAGATCTCCATTAGGTACATATAAAGTTAAAACAACGATTTCTTAAAGTAGTTCGGAATCCTTTATTATTGTTTTTGAAATAAAATATAATAATAAATAATAACTTTAGGCAGCTCCCTGAATGCTCTTTCTTCGATGCCGTGCAACGTCGCCCTTTGCCTATAAAGAAATTGTCTTAGAGTAAATTCTGATGTTTTACGATCTTTCGTCAGCATTAGCGGCTCTCTGGAAATAATTACAAAAATATTTTTATTATTTTATTTTGTAATTAATGATTTACATAAATAATAGATAGATAGACTTTGTTGCACTCCAAAATAATATAACAGAAAATACTGAAAATATCAAAAAGAAATATAGAGTATGCATTAGACCCACGTAGGAAACCCACAATGATGACGATTACAGCCAAACGTCGAACTGCTCCATTGTCATCTTCTATGCATAATAAGTAGAGATTCAGGGAAAGCTCCCATTTCTCTATGTAAAAGATTGATTATGCTTAACCTGGTATTCTAATCCACACTCCATGGCCTGCATTATAGATAATAAATACAAAAGCAAACTCACTTAGAGCTAAACACAATAGTTTGCGGTAGTATGTAATGCTCGAACTGCTGCACGCACAGGATCTGCCCGCTCATTTGTACGGACTTAGGTCGTTTCTTCCTTACTAAACGTATTGCGTCGTTCGCTCGGATACGGAGAGAGTAGACTAAAAAACAAGCTATGAGGACTCCAGTGCGGCCAAGACCTGAAAAAATTGTTTTGGATATTCTATTTTTATTTACTTAATATTAGCTATTAGCTTTACGCTGTATCCCGTGTATATCAGAAGAGACAGTTTAAAAGAAACCAACAACAACAACTTTAACCAATCAAGAATATAAAAGACACAGACGGACATCAGATGTCTGTGGTGCCTAACAACTCATTGTTAAAAAAAAACGCTCTGTTTACGGCCACAAGCCTAGGTGCGAGTCCCGCGAGGAGTGCTCTTGCCGCCGGTGACATCCTCTCAAGCGGGCACGTAATGTTTGCACTTTCTCAGAACTATGAAAAATGATTAAATGTCTAAATTCTGTAATCAATCTGGACCGCTACTATAATTATAAGAATTATATTGCCTTACATGGATAAAGCTGCCAGTACCACGTAGCTTGTCAGGTACATTATTATAATATAATAACAATAGGTATATACTAGGTATTATATCGTAAAATTCAAGTATCAAGCAAGGCAATGACTTTGGACCTGATAGTGCCATTTAATATTCATGAATTGAGTTAATAAATTATACAATCTACATGTTCACCATAAACATTCTGTTTAATATATCAGCTTAATTAGTCATTTATTTTTAATTTATTGTAATATAACAAATATCAACGAAAATATATTGTCACAAATATCAAAACAGATAAAAATTATAGCAGCCACAGTCATAATTATATATTTTGTCTGTATGTTCTTTATAGAATCGTAAACTATGCATTTGACCATGTGATGAATTTAAAAAATGTTGTGCATGAGCCTACGAAGGTTTCTGAGTTGGTACGACCAACTTTTTTTTTCGAAATGAACAAAATCAATCATGACTCAAAATGGATTGAATATTTGTTTAATGTCTTTTCTTCAATTTCATTTTAGTTGGTGGCGTAGAAAGGCGTGCAGGTGTTCCCTGCGTATTAAATAAAATAAGATACATATAATTTACTATTGATATTTCCTCTGTGCTCGCTCTACAAATGTTATGCTAGGAAAAAGTAATCGCACTTATAAATATATTATAATATGTATAAAATATCAAACCATCATCAATAAAGATGGACTTTATTGATCTCATCCATTATATTATTGTATTCCCGTTGTGGTATACAGTGTGACGCTGATTTAATTTACTTAATTTTTTATTTTCTATGGACTGATTAATAACGAACGTAACACTAATAACCTAAGAGGTTAAAATCTGAACTTACTAGAATGTGTTATGTAATGTAAATATAAAAGTGATTATAATAAGAGGCAGGCAGAGGTAACTCAAAATAAATATTTCATTTCCTGGAGTGAGGATCGAACCCACAAAAAGTCGCGTTTACAAGTCACCACGACTGGCCTCATCTAGCATGGAGTTACTATATATTTCCATAAGTAGTTGGGAGGGCGCACGTATCACCAGGTTCCGAGTTACCCAGTAAAGTTGATGGTGATACATAATTGGGAATATTATGAAATATTATCTCAATGTTTGAAAACATTTTTTTATTTTTTATTTAATGGCCTGATTTTGCGATGACAGGCGCAAAAAAATCTGCCAGTGTCACGTATAGTAGAAAAAACACGAAAGATATGAAGCAGTAAATTTTGAGATTGAAAACATTTATTATAACAAAGTAAATTCACTTATGACGCTGACAATTGATATGTCCCACTAAGCCTAAAAGGAGACCGAATATAAAATACTTATAAATAATTAGAAATTTGATATAAAATTAACTTATATTTTTATCTTAGTTTTGTATCAAATTCATTGTTTTGTCCCATAGCTCTCTTGCAAATTTGTCATCTTGTGCTATTTTGGCGGGGTCGTATTTCTTACAGTCCACATAGTATTGCCCACTTACATTTTCTAATTTCGGTGACACACATAGATGTATTATGGTTTGAGCTCCTTCAATTGGCGTTTTATAGTTGTAGACGTATATTACCAGCATTATAAACCATTTTAGCCAAGGTTTTAATTTGTTAAAAATATTAGTTTTAACTAAGCCTGGGTGCATCACATTTGCAGTAACACCTTCTGGTAACCGTTTGGCCAACTCTCTGGTCCACAGAATACCACAGAATTTTGTATTTGAATATCTAACCCAAGTATTCTGGACTTTACAGATAGTGAGATCTTCTACTTTAAAATTTGCATACGCGTGAGCGTAAGAAGAAACAATGACTATTCTACTCGGCTTCGAAGTTTTAAGTTTTTCAAGTAACAACTGTGTGAGCATGAACGGTCCTATGTAATTAATTTGCATTATTATATCTATGCCATTATGATTTACCTTCCCACGGGCCATGCCTGCGTTATTAACTAAAATGTCCAAACGATCATAGTCTTTGTTAAATTTCTCAGCGAATTCTTTGATATTCTCTTTCAGTGCCAAATTTAGATGACGATACTCAATATTTTTATTGCCAGTAATGGCTTTAATTTCTTCAACGGCTTCTTCTGACTTCTTATCATCTCGACTAGCGATTATGATTCTGGCACCTCTCTTGGCTAAATCTTTAGCAGTTTCAAATCCAATACCTGAATTTCCTCCAGTTATAAGGACCACTTTACCGTCCAATCTCGTTTTGCACTTGCACACCCCTTTGATAGGATGAACGCATAACCGAAATCCCAATATTACTAAAGATAGTAGAAGGACTAATCCAAGTATTATTTTAATTAAAAAACAAAGCACAATTAAAAGTAACGACAGCATCGTTCAGTTCGATGTAATGACAATCTACAATGTAATTGTATTCACCTCAACGCAGCGTTTATATGTAGATATATAACTCATTATCATAACTTAATATTAACGATACATTCCTATAGTCACTTTTATCAAAAGATATATTCCAGTATATATTATGTCTTATTTATTTCGTATTATGATATAATTAAGTTTTTATGAATTAGTTGTTAGGCCTACTCTATATTTAATAAAAAAATTGAAACCTTATAGGATTATTTCGTCTGTAAGTCTGTCTGTCCGTCAAGACCATTTATCTTAAGATTATGTGGAGGTATAGCTGAAATGAATATAAAATATACAAGTATACCGTTTCTACATAAATTTTTTGAAACACAAAAAATAAGCTTCCAAGTCAACGCAATCAAAAGGTACGAAGTACATTATTCTCGTGGACTTGCAATTAGGAAATTTAGTAAGAAGTGAGAACTTACAATACAAATAAAGAAAAAAATTATAGATATGTGCAGAAAAAAAAAATTACAAATTTATACTTGTAGTTCATTTCATTCAAATTGAATGCATACACCCGTAAATTTATATTTGTCAATTTTATTCTCCACGTAATTGAAATCTATATAGAGTACTTCCCGTCGATCTACAATTATAAGATGTGGCAATAAGTGAGTACAGCACAAATAAGGGACAAAATCCGAAAAGAGGAAATTTATATTTCGAAAAAAAAACCGTTATAAATTTGTATTTGTCATTGATTTCATACAAAATGAGTGTACGCCAGAAAACCTTAATTTGCCAAATTTTATAACTTGTAATAGGCCAGTCGTGGCGCAGTGACATAAAGTGTGACTGTAAAACCGACTGGTTGGGGGTTAGATCCCCACTCGAGGAAATAAAATATTTATTTAAATTTATATTTCTATTTCTTCGTTTTGGTGTCGAGGCAAAGCGCGTCATTGAGTTCCGTCACTCAATACCCGAAAGTGGCGAATAAACTGTCTTAACACTAGGTCTGCCTACCCTGCTATATGCGGGATACAGCGTGAAGGTGATTTATTTTTTATTTTTTTATAATTTGTACATCCTGTTAAGGATTGCAGATTATTGAAATTGATACGGAACACTCGGTGGGCGATGCACTTGAACGGTTTTCCTTTAAATGTTTGATTCTTTTATTAAATAGGTCTCACGACAGTGGGAAGTACAAAAACAATGCTACTTATGATTAAGTAAAAAAAAAACATTATTAAAAAATCGCAATTAAAATTAACATCCTATATCGATACGAAAATTAAAAATATATTTATAATAACTAAAACCCCGACTGTATAAAACTAAAAAGAAAATAAACAAGCCCTATAGTTTATTAAAATTATGCGGCGTTCCTGGTAAAAAAAATATTGATTGAATAATTACTTATAGGTTCCGACTGTTAATCCTCATAAACTATTGGACTTGTTTATTTTCTTTTTAGTTTTATGCAGTCGGGGTTTTTGTTTTTATAAATATTTTTTATTTTTCACTTTTTTTGTTAGCATTCATTATGGTTATGATAATTATGATATACCTTTTTGAAATTCTCGTATTAAGCTCTTGAATTTGATACCCATATTGTGGTTTTCGAAACGATTTTTTTTTTCACTAAGTCCAAAGGCATCCCACAGCCACCATGATTGTTTTTTTTTAAGAGCACTTGGGCTGCTAATACGAATCTAACGATACCTTAATTATGTAAATCCGTTCAGTGGTTCTGGAGATATGAGGTAAGAAAGAATATTACACACATACATACAAACATACCCTTCCTTAGCAGTCGGGAAAAACCTTTTTTCATTTGTTTTACACGAACATTTGTTACGGATACCCGTTCGAGTGGGGCCTGGAATAGTTTTGTGGGACTTACGGACCGGTAGAAATGGCAGAACTCCTTATCGGCCATTGCCCGACACCACAGGAACACGTTACACGGTTACGTGAATTACGGCGGTGTATGCTAAAAACGATTTATACCTGCGTCTTGGTCGCAGTGGTCAAATAGAAATAGTAAGAGTCGAGTAAAACGTGGCACAGATCTAAGAGATAAAAAAAAGCGGAAAGGGTCAATATGTCAAATGACTAGAGTAAGTGAGTGATAACTGGAGTAGATTTAGACATATTTATGTAAATTAAATTGTTTATTTATTTTTATTTAGTTTAGATAATTTAAATTCTCGGCAATAAATCACTAAGAAGACTTTATGAACGGACTATCTAACACATAAAAAAACCAGTAGTAACCAGTAGTTTTTGAGAGTAGCGCGTTTAACCAAACAAGCTTCCATCTTTATAATATTAGTGTAGATTCCACATTTACCTGCATGACAGTGTATCGCCACCCGGCCTTCTTGTAAAGCAAATGATAATACTTTCGCCATGTTTAAAAGCCCACTCAGCGTTGCTTCTCCGTAGTCAGGCCACGCAAAATTGTAGTAGTATACTGGAACATTGCAAAATAAAAGATATTAGAAAGGCGATCTGACAGACTAAAGAAAAAAAAAAAACTTTTATTTGTGTTGATTCAAAAGCATGATTTTGGGGGTCTATGCGACCGCAAATCTGAATGAAATGATCCTATTATGGTTCCTTTTTAAAGTACAGAATTCTAAAAGCATGCATTTCTAGCCATATGAGGGCATCATGGTCCATTAGGATAACTTCTTACTGCTGACATGAAGGACGTAGACAAAGAGTACCTATTGTAACCAACACTCTGTTTTCCACTTTCCAACGAACAAAGAAACACTTCTAATTGAGTGATGGAACTATACGTCACGCTTTGTTGTATCAGATTGAAGTTAAAAAAAATACTCGCATCGCGATCGTACCTAAAACCCTCGCCTTGCCAGTCAAACGCTGTTCCGTTGCACCAGGATGGCCTCAATTATAGTAAATAAAATAAATCTATGCATAAATTAGAACATACTGTCATTAGCCATGAATATGGATGGATCATATGTGAAACCGGACTTGGTGAGTGGTGGTCCACAACTTGCATGCTCTCCAGGCATCTGCAGGTTGATTATAGTGCGGATACCCCAACTATATAAAAAATAAATAATACAATTTGTTACGATGTTTTGAATATTTTCATATGATTTAACATTTTAGATACGATACTGTACTTCGCAAAGTGACGCAAACACAAAAAAAAAATTTAAAATATTTAAAATAATAGATATGCCCATTAAATCATATTATACATATACGGTAAGAATTTAAACTTACATACAAATTGATATACCTGTGAAATTGCTGTATAATATTCCTAGCGGCGATACTGGTGGTGCTGGGACGCGCCATCGCCAGGATGTCATCTGTGACCCTGGAGATTGACATACTTAGTAGACTTAGATGTTACAATCACATAATGTTCAAAAGTAATAACAAGAAATCATTTAAAAACACAAATTCTATGTTTTTGTAATGTATTCTAAAGTTTTTATCGCTTCTTAATTGTTACTTCATCGTCATTCAGTTCAGGTTGAATGACGATTAGGTTTACAAGTAAAAAACGATAAAAACTTTAGAATACATATTTGTTATTGGATTTTGGGTTGGTTTGATTCCAAGGAGTTCGAGAGAGAGGAAGATCCGGCGAAGCGAGGATGGAAGTGGGGAACGGATTTCTCCTGATACTCTGCTATATGTGGGATACAGAGTGTAACTGAAAAAAAATGTGTAAATAAAATAAATCAAAATAAATCAGTTTCACGCACACGGCAGGGTAGGCAGAGGGAACCTAGTAAATGTTAAGACACACCGTTACCCGCAGGCATTCCGTGTTGAGTGGCGGAACTCAACACCGTGCCTTGCCTCGAAGCCTGCCTTGCCACCAGAGCGAAGAAATGAAAATATTTATTTAAATGTAAATAAATATTTCATTGCCTCGAGTGGGGATCGAACCCACAATCAGTCGATTTTACATTCACACTTTGGACTTTCACGCAGGGGCACCTGCGCCACGATTGGCCTCAGAAAAATGTATGATAATAATAAAAAAAATAGTAATTTTATGATTTTTAAAGCGCTTAGTGGTTTCTAAAACCAGTCTTTAAAGGCTTTAAGTATTAAATTTCGTAAATAATAGAAAAATCGTAATATTATCGAGTCATCATGATGTTGCTAATTACAGTTTTTTATAGTTTAGACAACACATCTTCGATACATAGATATAAATGCTTAATAAAAACAAATAATTGTTTAAAATAATTTTGTATTCTATATATTGATTTATTTATGTATTTCTTAGTACTTTTTGCACCTTTCTGCTTTCTTTTATAAATTTAATCCTTACGTTTTTGTTTTTTTTTGCCTGTAAGAGATCGCTTTTAGTGATAAGGCCGCCATTGCACACTTGTTATTCGTTGTTGTAATATACTGTATTATATTCTTCTTCTTATTTGTGCAATAAAGTATTATATTATTATAAAAATTAAATCAAATTAAATCAGCTTCACGCTGTATCCCGCACACAGCAGGGTAGGCAGAGGGAACCTAGTGTTAAGACACTCCGTTCCCCACTTTCTGCCGAATTTTGGAGGCATTGCGTGTTGAGTGGCAG
>DWMY01002575.1:0-11567 GCA_018249775.1 Heliconius hecalesia formosus
TACTGATTTATTGTACCTAAGTCTTCGTCAAACCTAAACTTACTTTGAATTGATGAAGCCATATAAATTGCTTTACGCAAGTATATTTACAGTTACTGAATTTTCCATGAAGACTAGAGGGATATTTTAATTATTTCCTGTGGACCAATGCCTAATTGTTATCGTAGTTTTCTTGTGTTCAATCCCTACAAGGGGAGTGATTATAATTAAATTAGGAAAAAAGACATATTCTGCCCCCCTCATTAAATTAAGCGTTACGCATGTCTCTGACTTGAAATTTTCTTAACACTAAGATTTATTTACCCAGCTATATGCTAGAATTAAACAAACATTCAAACTCACTCTGGTAATAAGACAAAGCGCGGCATTAAGTTCCGCCATTTGACACGCAATGCCCTGAAAAATAGGCAGTGTATGGGAAATGGAATTTCTTAACACTAGATTAGCTCTGCCTATCCTTCTATATGCAAAAATAAAAAAAAATCCGGTTCAACATTTCAAGTATCTCGATAGCAAACCAAGGTATAGAGTCGTATTTATATGATACCATATCAAATTCACCTTGTTCTAAGAATCAGTCGACTGTCCCTCAGTCCCTTTAGTAGCTGTAACTTTTCTTTCTTGTCACCGATATTTTATTCGTCTATAATTTACTCAGTGTTGACTGTGAGACCACTGCTCAATATAACATCTGATTACACAAGGGATTGAAAGTAATAAGACGGAAATTTATTTCTTTTTATTAATAATTTATTTATATTGTTGCATCTAAAGAATCATTATAATAATAGAGGCTAGTCGTGGCGCAAGGGCACAAAGTGTGACTGTAAACGCGACTGGTTGTGGGTTCGATCCCCACTCGAAGAAATGAAATATTTATTTAAATTTATATTTCGATTTCTTCACTACGGTGTCGTGGCAAAGTGCGGTGTTGAGTTTCGCCACGATTGTGCTTGTGTATTTGATGACCATGTGAGAGAATGCATTATTTAATATTTTTATTTCGTCACTCTAACTCGGTAACAAGACACCTAGTGGATTGAGTTTCACCACTCAACAAGCAAAGTCTCGAAAATTAAGTGGAAAATAAGGAAGACACCAGTATTAAACATTAGGATGAGTCATATACCAGGGTTTATTTAAATTATTTTCATTTCACCTCTCTGGTAAGTATCGTTAATTTGCGTCACTTATAAAAAGAAGGCGTAAAAAAGTAAAAAGAAAGCGTCACTTATAAAGAAAAGGTATGTCGAATTTGTTCAGGAGCTGCGAACAGATTGCCTAGGTCTTTTTACCTACTATATGAAAAAAGTAATTTTGAATTTGAATTTGAACCTATTTCCTATTTCCTAGATCGTTTGCAGAAATAAACATATAACTCTGTTTTATACAACGACCGTGAGAGCAATTTGAATTTTTATAATTTAATTTCCTTCATATTAGCGAGAAGAACGCAAGAGAGATCCTAAAGGCTGTTGTCGGGGGCCAAAAGACCCTTTAATCCTGGAAGAGGGTGTATACATCAATGCAATCTTTTCCCTCCGCATGCATTTACGAAAAAAATCTTGTCTGTTAACCAAAACATTTTCTACGCTTATGATTGGGGTATTTTATTATGAAACAAAATATATGCCGTATCATTATTATAATTACGAATCTCACACGTATTGAAAAATAAAAAAAGAATATCTAGTGTTTTATCATTATTACTTACTTTCAAACTATTTTGGCAATATTACACGGTGATGAAACCCAATACCTGCTTTACTTAACTCGAGATCTGACAAAAGAAATAATAAAAAATAAGTTTTGAATTTCTATTTGAATAAAGAAGAATTAAGTTATGTTTTTGAATTAAATTAGCTTCTTCTTATTTCCAGCAATACAACAATTCTCTCGAGTGGCGATCGATCCTATAACCATTGCGTTCACAACGAGGTGCTGTCCCACCTCAACCTCAACGAAACTACATTAAAAATATAAGACTAGCGGCCCTGCTCGGCTTCGCCTGCTTGAACTATGCAAATATTTATTTAATTGATATTATTTAAGCATACGAGTAGTATTTGGAAAAATTGTTAGTTGATAATTTTAGTACTGATTACACTTATTTCAGCATAAAATGTAGCAAATATCTCTCAGTGATAATTTCATAAAAATCGGTACAGCTGTTCCGTAGACTAGCCCGGAAAAACAGACAAACAAATAAAATAGTTTGTTTGCATCTTGTGAATATTATATGCACTTGAAAAAGCACGGCTATTTGAAATTTACAGACAAACATTTCAATTTTATTTATGTATATGTATGGATAAGGACTGACCCATCTAATATCGCGTATACATTCAAATACTCAACAACTGTTCCACAGCAGCAAAGGTAAAACTTTATGAACCAAGAAGACTATATTATATTATCCCAAAATTTCAAGATAACGTACGCCCGAGACAAGATTGTAATTAATTTTAACCAAGACCAAGATTTATTTTGGACCCTCCGTTTAATGAAAGTATATATAACTACGTCGGTTACTGAAATAGTTTTAATCCTGGGCTCGTTCCTTTCGAACCTTAATCTGAAGTGACGTGTAACCTTAGATAAAATAATTTATTAGAATGAGATGCAAAGTGAATTTGTCAATTTATTTAGTTTTACAATCTTTCTGAGGTAAGAAGCTAGAATTCAGTGATTGAACACTACATTTTCACTAAAAATCTGCTTTTTTTTCTAGAATCTAATGCCACGGCTTACATTCATCTTTATGTAGGAAATACAGCCACAGCCTCACGCTCTGTGCCACATATAGCAAGTACTGTACGCTTATTTTCGATACATTACATACTCAATAGCGAAACTCAACGCCGCGCATTGTCTATCAGAGCGGGAAAATGAAAATTATTTAAATAATAATGAAAATAATTATTTAAATAATTTTCATAATTTCTACCAAAACGCACAATATGAAACTGAACCTTATAAGCGAGAAAAACTGTATTTCTTAGTATTTCTTCCACGATTAAATATAGAAATTATCAATACAAATTCGAACATAATTTTAAGTCACAACCTCAATATATATGGATGGATACCTTTATATTTTGAACCCCAAAAAGCCATTACCAAAACCATACTGTGGACAATATTCTTATTATAATATATATATATATATATATATATATATATATATATATATATATATATATATATATATATATATATATATATATATATATATATATATCTAAAACAAACTAAGTGAGCTAACAAAATCCCTTTACATTAATACGTAGAATTTAAACACAAACATGTGTTTTGTATGAAAATGAACAAAGTTGTCGCGTGTGAAATGCGAACGATAATTTTAAACTGTATTATAAAATATAAGTTACATATTGTATTGTAATAGTTTCTATACTGAGAACTAAACATTATTTTTGTAATCTTTTTATTTTTAGCATTATCTGCATTCACACAGAGTAGGCAATTCGTTATTAGAAATTCCACTCGAAATTTTCCGCCGGATTCTGGAGGCATTGCTTGCTGAGTGGCGGAACTCAGCCACTATGCCTCGATACTAGAGCGAAAAAAAAAATTAAATATTTTTTTTTCCCGAATGAACACCTGTCGCGTTTACAGTCACACTTTGTCACATTAAGTGTGATTTATAATCTTATAGGGATATCTTATAGGGATATAATAATAAAACATTTTCGTTATTGAGTGACCAACAACGCACAGCCAAAGCTAGACGCTACGAGAAGGAAAAAACGGGACGAATAGATGTCTAACAAAAATCGATTCCAAGAACATAGATGAAATTTCTTAGCATTCCTTACCGCTGGTGGTAATGTATCGAAAGAGCTCAGTGCAGTGCCTAGGACTTACGAACCGAGTTATAATTAGAAAGTTAAAAATGTCGTAAAAATCTCACTTAACACATACATTTCAACGTATAAAAAAGTTATAATTGCGGCACTCGAACTCACACCACTTTCTAACTATTCAAGTGTACTAGCCAAATTGTGCCGTAAGTTCCTATAAAATAACATAAAATTTTAGTTTCCAGGTATTCACAATTTATGAAACAAGAGTGACTGACAAGAGAGACAGTGGGAAACCTCAGTTGACCTTTTAGAACAAGGTATCAATGATATTGGAAAGTGACGAAAAAAGCAAGAGGACCTTTCCGGTTAATGTCAAAATCATCCTGAGACAGCAGTATTGGGCACTCCGTTCTCCCTGGCAGCTATAAAAAAATATTTACACATATAAAAAAATTTTGTATATTGTAATAAAATAATGAAATCGTTACATAAATATTTTGACATTTTTATTATTTTACTAGATTTCACCAAAAATATTTTTTTTTCTTGCGTTTTACATAAATCGCGATGCAATCAAAATCAAAATCGCATACGTCTTAATCGGGCATTAAAAGAATATCAGCCTTAATCTTGGCTTTGATGATATTAAGAATTGTATTATTATTGATAAAGTGTATTAAATTATATTTACGGTTTTATTTAAAGTTATTGATTATTTTGCATGACATCATTTGAAATTCCCTCCTGAGAATATTACTGAATTATATGCGTATTATCAGTTATTTTTTTATGTTTACGAAATTACTGCTTTTTTGCAAGTGGACAGAAAAAACCAAACCCGTTGATCACTCTATTTATCGTTTTCTAATTTTTTCCATGATGGGTGAACTCGATTGTGTAATTATGTTAGTTAAAATGAATGTTGTAATTCCGATGAGCGTCGCGTGAATAAGTCATTTTCATTTCTTCATTCTGAATATTTTGGATTTGGTCGAAAAATAACGTTTTTCTCTGCTCTCCTTACTATATATGTTACTACCGGGCCATTCTCAGCTTCACTTACATACTACCTATATATAATTATTTTAGTATATTTCATTTGCCATAAGATTGATTCTATAATTTATATATTCAATATTTTTTCATAATTTAGAGGTAGTGCAAGCGCTACGTTGATGCTTGCGAGGACGAAATCGGCGGTAAGGGCGCCCCCTGCGGTATTCAAGCCTAGCCTTGCGGCCGTACACAGAGCGTTGAATTGTTTTAAATTAACACTTTCTCGATAAATATAACATACGTCCAAATTACATACTTTAAAAGCCAACATTTTTCTTCATGATTTTTTTCTTAATGATGGAATAACCTTTTCTCGTAAGTTTCGATATCTTTGACAAATAAAAAACATTAAAATATCACCTTGCAATGTTTAATTGTTTTTTGCACACACACAATTTTGTGTGTGTGCAAAAAATGTGCTTATTAAAGAAAGATATAAGGTGCCGCGGACTTTATTGTAGAACTAATGAAACTGAATGATTTTATAGTACAATGTACTAACATATATTTATCTATTTCTGCATCGCACACGTAAAGTAAAAAACGATGGCGTTCCTAATTATTGTTCGTTATTTAAGACTAACTAAGAATCAAACTGTAATGTAAAAAAGAATTTCAATAGGCAAAAATGTAAAAAAAAACCAAGGCCAGTTACACTCTGGATCCCTATTCACTAATGGCCTGGCTATTATACCGCTAAGGGAAAATATCGTATAATTTAAAGAATATTTTTAATTAATATATTTACACAACACAAAATCGTTAAATAATTTTATGAGACCAGTAGTGTGGCAGTGGCACAAGCGTGTGACTGGACTGCAAACACGACTGGTTGTGAGTTCGATTCCCACTCGAGGAAATGAAATATTTAATATTTTGATATTTTTTCGCTGTGGTTAAGTGAAAAAGCGCGGCGTTGAATTCCGCCACTCAACACTCAATATTGAAGACATTGAATATCTGCCTACCCAGCTACATGCGAGACCCATTATGAAGCTGAAAAAATACATGTTTTTACATAAATTAATTAAATCCAGTTTGCTGATAATAATGAATACACGACGAACACAAACTACCCTAAGGATCCAATTTTAATAGACGAAACTAAACGGTTGAAAAATTTTTAAAAAATCTCTGATTTTATATGAACAACTCCATTTGGTCTAAGCAAGAAAGTAGTACATTTTTCGTTGTAAAAATTCGCCTTTTAAAAGAAGCCATTTTATAAAATTGAGTTTCTCATCAATATTAGATCAGATGTTTCTTTAGAAATTACTTTGTTATAAAATAGCAGACTATGTTGCCGACATAACCGTAATGCATCGACAACTCAATCTCGCTGAGAAGTACCTTTTGAATAAACTATACCGTTTTGATTCAAAATTCGATATCCTATACCTACATAATCTTAACAAAATGAACAGGTCTTAACAAATTTATTTTATCAAAATATATATTTACAGGAGGAGTTGCAATCCACAGTTTCGTTTTCGTCGACTATGAAACGTAACATCTCTTTTTTTCTGGTTCCTTTTGGTAGTCTTAATGTTTTTACATACATCTAACATACAACTACATACAACTTCCATGACAAATATTGGATGTCCGCGAGCAGTAGTATGGGCTGTGTCTTGTCTGTCAGTCACTCATTAACGAAATGGTTTGTCGTGTCTCTTTAATTCAATTCCTCCGTTTTCAACCCTAAAGAAATATTAACCGTCAGATACTGTCCTGTCTAGATATATCACAAAAACTTTCTACAAGGTCTCCAAAAATAGATATATTTACACCAATAATAAAAATTAATATATATGAGACAAAAGAAAAATTCTTACAAATGAAATAGGCATGACCTATTTAAAATTTGTTATTTGGCGCACAATTACTAGAAAAAAATTGTACTGCGGCTTCATAATGGCTTATGCTTAGATAGCTATAAATTTATGTTTAGGTGCAGTGTATGCAGAAGGAACCTGGGAACCTAGTGTACTTAGTGCCTTAATGCACTCACAGTACACATTTTCCACTGAATTCTGGACAGCTTGCGTGTTAGGTGGTGGAACTCGATGTCGCGCTTTCCCTCGTTATCAGAGTGAGCAAGGAATCGAACCCACAGTCTGTCGAGTTAATGAATGTTCGTATGCCCCTACGCTACGACTATTCTCAATTGACTTATGTATTTGTATAAAAAATATGGAAACACGAACAAGCTCTCTACTACTTCGTAATATACGAAAACATGAATAAAATAGAAAAATAATCACTAAATTATATGATCACTATATTTTTTACCTATATCTTTTACAACACAACCAAAGAAAAAACTAAATACATTATCTCACACACATTATACCCCTTCCCGTCTCTTATATATCACTCGCCTTAAAGCGTTTGTTATTCCCCTGGCGCTTTTCACGTTTGCTTCTATGTCCCTAAACCTATAAATTCATTTGGATTTCGGTACAGCCGTGTTAACTGCGGCAGGCAATAACCTGTCCTCTTGCTGATTTACGTCAGAGCCCATCACATAGAACGTTGAGTTTTAGCACATTTCAAGATTATTTTAGACTATAAAGGTAGGCTTGTAATTTTACTCGTAAGATTTAAGGAATATTGTACATATTCTTAATATGTTGTATTGTGGACTAGTCTATTGTTTTCACTTTGTTTTTGTGGACTAAAGACATAAAATGGATAATCACGTATTTTCCCGTTCTTAAGGGAAATTTGAGAAATCTTTTCTTATTGCTCCTCTATAGTCACTAATCTTGTTTCATCCGTCAGTTGTCTTCAGCCAGTCGTCCTGGTCGTGGCAAGAACCAACTTGCCACAACGACCATCGGTTTTTCGCCCTATATGCCATTTGCCACTTTACCGGATCAATTCTTCGATTAATGTCTGTTAATTCTCTTCTCCTATGGATGTCCTCATTTTTGATTCTATTCCGTGGTGAAATATGAAATATCGCCCTCTGTATTACTCGCTGATTGACCATGATACTTTTTATGAGACACATAGTTAACAGCGACATCTCACTTACATACACTTACATACATATACTATCACTGGTCAAAAACCTTTATGTTGCGACGTTGAGGTAATCTTTTGAATTCAAAAATTTCTCGCAGCTCCCAAATGCCCATCCAGACTGGATTCAATGAGAGATCTCTTTCTCTAAGTTGAACTTACCTATCTGGACTGCTTGTTCCAAATATATGTAATCAATCAACTTCGAAGATAGTGTTCCTAATACTAACTGAAGCAGTTACAATATGAGTTTTATATACCTATAGATTAATAGATATTTATAAGGAGGAAAATAAAGGCTTAGAAGGCATTTCGGTTTCTGTTACTCAGTGGAGTAGTGAACGGAATGCTTATATCAATGTTCCACTCTGTGTCTCTATAATTAAAAACTATAAAAATGTAGACAAATCAGAGATAAACAAATATATATCCAAAATAAAAATAATTAGCAAAAAACAAACAAGTAAAATACTGTTACATTTGCTGTTGCGGAAAAAAAATGTATTTCGCTCCAGTACTTTTTCATTCGACTCCGTCAAATAACAAATAAACACTTCGCCGATGCAATTAATCAATGAAAGAGCTATGTTCCTGCTGTACAATAAAACAGTATTGTTGTATTAAACAAAGAAAATATAGGTTTTACCCTTTTTTTAACTCTTTTTGTGTGTATGTGTTTTTTTTTCGTATCTATTGTTTTTGGCTTACCATTAAAAAAGGATTTGCGTGTGTATATTTTTATATTTATAATCTGTGCCCGTGGTCCTTAAGGTCTTCGTGGTGCAGCGACATCTGACTGCAACGGTTGTGTATTTGATTCCCACTCGGGGGAACGAATTATGGTAATAACACACAGCGCAACGTTGAGTTCAGCTTTGAAAACATTAAAAATTGTATCACTTAAAAACAACACTCGCGCTCCAAAAACAAATCACTCACGTTCACTGGCTTAAGTTACAAGGGAACAAAGGAACAGACATAGATATACCCCAACCCATGACCTTCCTTTTGGGATTCGCTACAATTATTTATCGATATCAATTATGAAGGATAACAGAAAACAAAAAGTTCTGATTGCCCTATAGTAATTCAAATTTTAAAGTTACGACGTGTTTAACTATGTATAAAGCAAAGAAATTACAGCGACAACACAAATCATTTAAAATCTCGCTACAATCCACATTACGCATGTAAGAAAAATAACAGCATAAATAACTCAGTTTGGCGAATTTCACAGATTTCAGAGTATTCTCCCTAACTGAATGGAGTGTTAATGGCGTGGGGATTCCCCGCTTAGCCTAGCAATTGTGAAGCTTTTGAATCTCTTTTTACAAATTGGTCCGCTTAACCGTTCTTCCAAGCGATTTGATGCATCTTATTAGTTTTGCTTTTAGTGTGTCTATTGTCTTTTAGTAAATATGTACATGCATAAGTTTATTTATATTTAATGGAGTATAAAAAAATTGTTGATATTTGTTTATGTTTCAATATGATGTTCGATTTGGGCTTCCTAGCATTAGGATTAATAACATAATAACATAGATTTACTGTCAATTTTGATTTTGTTACCTATAAAATTCATACTTAAACTACTATGAACCTTTGATTCGAATCATCCTTTTTGAATACGTAAAGATATAATAATATAAAATGCATGTTTATACAAGATCATAACAACATAACAACAAAGAAATGTACTCAATGTCCTGTATTTATCATATGTATGAACATATTATAAAAAACATAAGGCCAGTCGTGACGCACGGTCACGAGTGTGTGACTGTAAATGCTACAGGTTCGATTTCTAACCGAGGAAATGAAATATTCAACACTTTCATTTCCTCCATTTCTTCCTACTCCGCCATTCATCCTATACTCAATATCGATAGAATTGAAATTATGATCTAACACTAAGATAATTAGCCTTAACCTTAAGATATCTGCTAAGGCTGTGCAAAAAAAAAACGGTGCGGAGCTGCGAAGTAGAATTTTAGCAAACCCAAAGCTCTTTATAAATTAAAAAAATAACTTGTACCCTAACCGTTTATAATAGACAATCAAAATTTTTCCTATGGAGATTTTGTATTTTAAGTGTAATAGGCAAGTGAATCTTATATAATTTTATATCCTTATTCTTCCTATCCATCCATTTTTGCCAGGGTCTGCCATTTCAACCTACTTAAAACACTTTTCACCGTCCTCAACATAGTCAGTGTCGTCTATCACGACATCCATTGCTTCCACCATTATTACTATTGTAGAAATTTATTTAAATCTTATTTTATTAGTATTTTAGTTATGTACTTTTTAATCAGTCAAACAAATTTTGATATACTGTTTTTATTATTAATTTTGTAAAACAAATGCTCTATTTGACTTAATCTTAAACCACGGTTAAGCGTAACTATAGTAATTAGCTTAATTACTTTGTAAAATTGTCATGTCATTCGCATTTCCAATTCAGTAGTAACAAATATTAATCACTCGGTACATTGGGTTTATTAATACCCAAATAATTGGTATCAATATGAGAAGATTGATGTGAGCAATTGATTCAAACACCTTCAAGATTAAGTAATGTTTCGATCAGTTAATTAGTTTGAAATTGACTTGCTTTGTTTACTTGTTGCTTGTTAGTGATGGTTGGTCGATTAGTATAGTAAATGATAAAATATAAAATGGTATTGGCTTCGAATCAAGAAGTAAATGTTTGGAAAACGTATACAAAATTAATACTGCGTCTCTTAAAACTTTTCAAACGCCCTGAATACAAATGTAAAAAAAATATGTATTTAACGTAGAAATTCATACATATTTGTTACATCTTATTTATATCGTTATCATCTCTGTAGAGAGATTTTTACAAATTTCCCTTATCCAACAGCAATTGTTTGGAATTATGATTTGATAAGATAAAATTTTATTTAGTATAAATACTTAGCCCATTATTAAAATGTATTCCAATTTTCAGATAGTGAATTCTATTTTAAAAAAACAAGGCATGGAAACATAGAACACATTTACCTAAACTAGAAGTTACAACTTAATTATACGCGAAAGCTATTGTCAAAACTATTTTTATATTATAGATAACTGTTGGTCAGCCGCAACTTTGTTTCCGTAGACTCTAAGAATAACAAATTAATTTTTAACAAAAAAAAACGACTTTAAACAACGAACAAAAAAGTAAAAAATATATTTAACTTAATGTAAAACGTACTTTGATTTTGTTAAACAAAAATAATTAAATAAGATTTTATAATTTTGAAGTCGATGCCAAGTAAAACTGAGTATTTCGATATTGTAGAAAGACTGTTGTATCTTTAGCTTGACACTGTTGACAAGTTGGCAAAAATGGAAAATCCTGTTTTTTTCCCTGGCCTAAATTTCGAGAAATCATCTCTTACTGCTCCCCTACATTCTCTAACCTGTGTTTACTAAAAATAAATAAATCAAATAAATCAGCTTCACGCTGTATCCCGCACACTGCAGGATAGGCAGAGGGAACCTAGTGTTAACACACTCCGTTCCCTACTTTCTGTCGAATTCTGGAGGCATTGCGTGTTGAGTGGCAGAACTCAACGCCGCGCTTGTCCTCGACACCAGAGCGAAGAAATGGAAATATAAATTTAAGCAAATATTTCATCTCCTCGAGTGGGG
>DWMY01002576.1:0-11566 GCA_018249775.1 Heliconius hecalesia formosus
CTTTATTTTCTTTTTGTTCCTATATATATATATATATTTATATTATATAGAATATGTATATTTATATATAATTGTACTACAATATGTATTATTTATTTTGTATAGCTATATTTATATATGTATATGTTATGTATACCGTTTTTTCTATTATTATTATTATTTTTATGATTATTGTTGCTACTTTTTATTTCTCAATTTCACTGCACTGTTTTCTTGTCTTTCCCGCTACTTTGCACTTATCCACTTCCACGGGTTGGCTGGAAGAGATCTCTCCTAGAGATAAGTCCACCATTGTGAATGAAATTTCGATATATATGTTTTATTATGTATGAATTTGGTGCAATAAAGAATATATTAACTTTACTAATTAATATTTTGGAATTTCCTCTGTAAGTAATTTAAATGTAAATCTTTTAAGAATAAAATATTTAAAAATCAAATGTCTCTAACCATATTATTAAGTTGGTGGTGATATAATGTCAAACATCTATAAAATATTAAAAAAAAAATTGCTTATAATGATCTCAAACACTATAACAGCTGTCAAATAAAAGAGCTGGGTTTAGGAGTGGTTTTTCTCTGCTAGATTGCATGAACATGGTTAAATAACTGACTCAAAAACATGCCACCATATAATCGATGTAACAACAGTAGAGTGGTACCATATACCACTCTACTGTTATTACATCGATTACAATAAAGCATTTCACTTAAAAATATAAAAAAAATATATCATGACAATACAGAGTGCAAAGATGACAATGACAATGAACTAGAATAAAACTAAAGTAGAACCAAAACATACAACAAAAATAAAACTGGACAAGAGCAAGGCTTGAAGTCAACGCCGCGCTTTTGCCTTGACAGAAACGCGCACAGAAATGAAAATTCATTAAATATTTCATTTCCTCGAATGAGAATCGAATCCACAATCAGTCGCGTTTACAGTCACACTTTGTGCCCCTACGCCATGACCAACCTCACTCATCTCCTTTTACGTTATTATTATTAAAAAAACCGGACAAGCGCGAGTCGGGCTCGTCCACCGAGGGTTCCGTAAAAAAAATCAGGTCTCGAGCTTTTTCTGAAATTTAAGTTTATCCTAACCAGAGCCCGTTCATCTGATACCATCCAACACTTGAACTAGCTAACTTAAATGTATAGTTTTCAGATATTTTTCCTGAACTAGTACTAACTGTAGATACTAGCTGCCAAATTTCATAATTCTAGGTTAACTACCCTATTCATTTTGATTCTGTTTATAGTGTGGAAATACATGTTTTTTATTGCTATTTTAGGCTATTATTTTTTTAGAATTTAACAACAAATGTACATTTTTCCCTGAACTAGTACTACCTGTTGATGCTAGCTACCAAATTTCATAATTCTAGGGCAACTGGAAATACCCTATAAATTTTGATTCCCTTGATAGTGTCGAAATATATGTTTTTTGCTATATACACAGCCAGCCAGTCCTTTTTCTAAGTAAATATAGAAATATATTTTTATCAGCTAATAATGGGGCTGTAGATCTGTGTATATAATATGAAGTTCAACTTGATATCTCCAAGCGTTCTTGAGATGAAGGGTCTTGACAGACAGTCAGACAACTAAAAGATCTTATAAGGGTTCCTTTTTTAAAAAAAAAAGTAAGCCTAATAACAACCATAACATAACATAATGTTTACATGGGTCAAATTACCTACCATCAAGCTAGATAGATTTAACTTAACTCAATCTAACTTGCAAAGTAATCAATAAACTACTTGCAAATATTTGGAAAAGGTACTAACTAATCAATCAAGGAAATCATGAAGAACAAATAAATTTTAAAATAAAAAAGAATTCAACCAATTTTGACTTGTGGTGGGTAACATGGGCTTTAACAAATATATACACTCATAAACTGGAGATCTGTCAAAAATCAATAAAACAAAGTATGCTCAGCATTAGAAGAGCAGACAGAAAAGGAAACAACCATATTAGATTGTTTAGTATAATGAACTTGAATATCACAAATAAAATTAAAAAACTTAAATGGACATCTCCAAATAAATTTTTAATTTTATTTGTACCACCATACCATACCATTTGTAATCAGCCATATGCTGAGAAACAAAGAAAATTTAGTGGAGTAAAACTGTGACATTACGGTTCCCAAGAATTGGAAAACATAAGAGAAATTGCCAAATTAATAAAAAATCTAATTAGAGTCTGTTGAATAAAGATGCTTTATTATTTTTATATGAACATTGGAATATGGCAGGATTTGATTTGGTCTTGTGTCTCTTGAAAATCATCTAAGCGCTTGAGCCACTGAGCCATACTATCTCATCAAACTGTGTAGAAATTCTTATATAATAAATCTTACTTGTTACAACTTGTTATGATGTTAGCATCTCTGTAGGGAGATTTTTACAAATTTCCATTATATAAAATAATAATTATCATTTGGCAAGAGAGAATGCTATGTGTGTGGAATAACTCTTAAAAAATTGTAATAATAATTTATTTGTTGCTTTACTAAATACATTTGTGAAATTTATAAAGTAAAAAATTTGAGAATCATACAAATTTGTTAGAGCACATAAATTAATGAAGTGGTTGGAAAGTATCTAAGCAACTCAACACCTAAAATATAGATATATATAATAAAGGCTACCCAAATTATTTAATGACAACAAGAGAGTATATAGCTGTTCTTTTAAAATATATTTACATCAATTCATTATATGCCTCTATAATTATAAATTAAAAAAAAAATTAAACAACAACATCCCATACGTAGCAGGGTAGGCAGAGGGGCTCTGGGATATAGTGTTAAAACACTTTATTCTCATTAAAATATTTCTGTTTCCTGCTATCTTCCAAATTCTGAAAGCATTGCATATTGAGTGACATAACTTATTGGTCAGCACTCTTTGATCATTACCAGAGCAAGGAAATGACAGTATTAAATATTTCTTTTCCTCAAGAGGGAATCAAGACCAGTTGTGGCGAAGGGGCACAAAGTATTACTGTTAAACCGACTGGTTGTGGATTCGAACCCCACTCTAGGAAAAGAAATATTTACTTAAATTTATATTTCCATTTCTTTGCTATGGTGTCGAGGACAAGCACGGCGTTGAATTCTGCTACTCAACACGCAATGCCTCCAGAATTCGGCAGAAAGTGGGGAACGGAGTGTCTTAACATTAGGTTCCCTCTGCTTACCCTGCAGTGTGCGGCATATAGCGTGAAGCTGATTTGTATGATTTTATTTTAAGTGATAATCGAGTCTACAATCTATCACGTTTACAGTCGCACGCTTATGCCCCTACACTACAATTAACCTCGAAGAATAATAATTAAATAGAGCAGTAATGATAATATGTACCTACAAATTAAGATAAAACAAAAATCATACCTGTATTGGATATAATTTCATCTTCTTCATCAGAATTAATAGCAACAACATCATTTGAACTGTCCTCGGAAAGCATTGTTGCAAGCTTTTCTAAAATTTATTTTACTATTACCTACATAGCCTAAAATATTTTATTTAACAATTTAATTTAAATACAATACAGTATTTCTTTGAGTATTATGTATGTATATATAATATAATCAAAGCGCTAATAATAAATAATACTATTTTTTTATTTTATTTTTTATATATGTACATACGAACTTACTCAAAGGAGTAAACACAAAACGTAATTTGTATCAAAACACCGCAGAAATGCCGTTTGAATTTGAAACGTCAATGTCAAAGATTTTTTAAAATATTGCACAGATTATAATATCAGTTTTTTTTTATTTACTTGTAACTCACCAAAAAATGGGGATTTATCATAGTACAAACACAATTATAATTTTGGTTATACACATAAATGTATATTTGTTTATTTGAAAAAACTTAAACTTAAATTTCGAAAGACATATTTTTAGTTAAAATTAAATTTTTAAATAAAAATATGTCTCCCGAATTTTTTATTTTTTACAAAAAACTTTTCACGTGTAACTGCGTACGGTATACTAATTATTTTATTCGATCACTACTAAACTACAAAAAATCATTATTTAAATACTATAACATTTTTTTTACCTTACAGAATATGCGATGTAGGTAACGTGTGCTGCCCTCCACAATATGTAATAAAAATTCAAGAGGCAAAAGTTGAGAACACAGATTTTACTTTCGACGACGATGACTAAAACATATGTAATAAATATATTTGTTATGAAAGAAAATGCTTTAATTTGAGATATAGGCAAATTTAAGAGCTTTTAAAATTATTTTCTCAACAAGTAAATTGTAATATGTACTCATTACAATTACAATGCTTGACACCAACCATAGAGGCTGTCATAGCGCAAGGGTGTCTGAAAACGAGACGGTTGAGGGCCCAATTTCTAATTGAGGCATCGAATTATTTTAATTTCGTTGGCGTTTACCGTTTAACTACGGGCCTCAACATGTAATGTCTTTAATATTAAAATATGGACACTGTACCTATTCATAATTAATTTTAACATTTGACAAATAAAAAAATATTACGCAATAAAACATTATGTAAACTATATTTTTATTAATTTAAACATGTTAAAAAATCATAAACAATTCATAAAAGATTAATGAATACAAAACAAATTGCATAAAAATAATATGTATAAATCAAATTTTATAAAAAAAACTGTTTAACAAAAAAGTATAAGTAATATATTTTCTTTATATTTAAAATAAATAATGGCCAAATAAATTCCAGTCAAGTTCCTAACAGCGAAATTCAGTTTAATCTTCGTAATTACAAAGGCTGCAGTCGGAGCATCTCCTTGAACGCTTTGTACCTCGACGACTGTGCTTGGCATCAGCTACTTTATAGTCATGAGCGTTCTGCTTAGGCCGGGATCGTGAGCGTGAAGACCTTAAATCCATATAAACATATTTAAAAAAGCAGTTTCACGGCTTTTCCTGCATATAGCAGGGTAGGCAGATGAAAATTAGTTTAAAGACACTCCGTTCTCCACTTTCCGCCAAAATATTTGACAGAGAACTACAGGTGATACATCTTTTGTTCTCAAGTTTTCGTTATACATAGTATAACAGATAAGAAATAAACAAATAAATAAATCAGCTTC
Source organism: Heliconius hecalesia formosus (assembly GCA_018249775.1). NCBI lineage: Eukaryota > Metazoa > Arthropoda > Insecta > Lepidoptera > Nymphalidae > Heliconius > Heliconius hecalesia. The sequence continues at coordinate 5,122 of DWMY01002576.1, forward strand.
ACCTGTATCCCGCACACAGCAGGGTAGGCAGAGGGAACCTAGTGTTAAGACACTCCGTTCCCCACTTTCTGCCGAATTCTGGAGGCATTGCGTGTTGAGTGGCAGAACTCAACGCCGCGCTGAACCTTGGCACCAGAGCGAAGAAATGGAAATATAAATTTAAGTAAATATCCTCACATCGTTCACCTCCTCGAGTGGGGATCGAACCCACAACCAGTCGGTTTTACAGTCACACCTAGTGCCGCTGCGCCACGACTGCATAAGAAAAACACAAAATTAAGAATAAAAACAACCGTGAGTGTTCATAAATTATTTATTTATAAGGTGAAGGACGGAGTGCTTTGACACTAATTTTTCTCTATCTACCCTACCTCATGCGGAATGAAGCATGAAAATGAAAAAAATAACAATATATAAACCACTTTTGTGCACATTTTAAGTCGATTCCCTAACATATCTGTAGTTAGATATTTATTATAAATTTCTGCTACACAAAGCTTTAGAAATACGTTTTTTTTTCCGTTTTCTAAAATATTACAACATTATAATAACCTGGACCGTGATCTGGATTTGCTGGCACGTCGACGGGGATTTTCATCTATTTCATTAAGTTTGAAGAGTACATTCCTGTATTGGTAAACTCCGTATCCTAGCGTCAATAGAGCTGCAAACTAAAGGAAATATTTAAAAAATATTATTAGAGATTAGTAGGGATTCAAAAAATCGATATTACCGGGAAGCTATAAAATATATATCGAAAGGAAAACTTAGGAAAACTTCAAAAGTAATTGTACGTACAACAGCAGACCCTAAACCCGCACCTAAGAAAAGTGGAAAAATGTCATAAGAAAACGATTTTATTTTAACATTATATATATAATATCGCTATTTGTAATAACTTTACAAAAAAACATTTTTAGCGTATTTAGCATATTTCCGTGCCACGCTTTGTCTTGTTACCAGAGCGAAGAAATGAAAATAATTCCCCCTAGTGGGGATAGAACCCAAACCCGTCTCATTTACAGTCAGTCGGCCACTAGATTACAAACAACAAAATTTAGTAACAAATTGATATGATCAAAGTTAGAATAAAAGAAACACATTACGTACGGCTTTTAGCTAAATCATTTGGCTTCGTAAATTGCTTCAAATTGGTAACCTAATAACATTTCCTTTCATAGTGTCATTAACGTTAAAATGAACATATTTTTGGTGAAGAAAAGCATTTTAAGCCTAAGCTAATGGAGAAACAACAAAAATATATCCTTTTTTAAGCAAAATATATAAAAAGCTTTCTTTTCTTTTTGACAGGCAATGTAAGGACGACGAAATTACTGGATTTACAAACTTGAAATTTAAATCTATGTGCAGCAGTAGGTTAAAAGGATAGTATTTGATACTTACTTTAAACATTATAATAAAAAAAATAAAACAAAATTCAAAAAGTAAGTAGTAAATTTAAGCCGGTTTCAAATACTTATAATATACTACACGTCTGCTCAAGAAATGCGTTGATAGCTGATCTTAAATACCACTGCACAGACTTTGGTAATACTTACTGTTCAGTGTATTGAAATATTCCTCATATAAATTTTAAAAGGACGACACGACATTTTGAAACGACATTAGTTTGTGAGACATTAATTGACAAAGATATGAATAAGGGGGTCGGTCGTGGCGCAGGGGCACAAAGTGCGACTGTAGACGCGATTAGTCATGAATTCCATCACCTCAATTCTATCTCTAGTGTCGAGGCAAAGTGCGGTGTTGAGTTCCACTACTTATCAGGCAATGCCTCTAGAATTCGGTGAAAAGTGGGGAACACTCCGTTCCTAAGGTTCCCTCTGCCTGCTGAGTGTGGGATACAGTGTGAAGCCGATACAAATCAACATATATTACAACAACACGGACATAGTAGCCTAAATCGATCATCATACTCAAATACTGATCCAATTCCAGCAATATCCCATACAAATAGGTCACGCTGACAATCACTTTTTGAAATGTATACTTCAGTACTATCTACACACATATCATAAAGTTAAAACGTTTGTTCGGTTGAACAGCGGTTGATACAGAAACTACTGATCTGAATTAAAAAAATGGTTTTGTTTTTGATAGACCAATCATCGAAGAAGCTTATAGGTTATGGGATGGGAAGATGACATAAAGCGATGTAATCATAGCAATTAATAATTCGATGTTATCCACTGTACGGTCAGGTCATACACAACTTTTAGTTATTTTAGTTTGGCTAAGCGGGCGGGCGGTCCTACTTTCGTCCACGTCCATGGCCGTGGCATATGAAAAAAAAAAGTAAAGGGAATCTACTTACACAAACTTTTTGGTAAAATAGCCTCTTTTTTAGGAATTTCACCGAATTTATATAATGGATAAAGAAAAACAAGAGCCTACCGCTATATTCAGTTGCCTGACCCGCAAGAACTCAATAATCCAATCGATTATAGTCTCCATAACGAAAATATACTCGATTTACTCCGCCTTCTGTAAGCAGACCTCACTACATGGCCTGAAGCATACTGTCGCTACTAATTTTTACTTTTTCGAAAGGTAATTTAGAATTTTATCATTTCTAATAAATAATAATTTAGTGCAAAACTATCATTTTAATTGACAGTTATTAATTTATTGAAAATTTGTGAATTTTTCACTTTTTTGCAGCCAGTCTTATTAAGATAGATTAAAAATTGATATAACTTAGCCTATTGCGATTTTAATACGCTCTTTTTAGGTTAACATGTTAGATAAATATGTAATAAAATGTAAGAAACTTAATTTGAATGACTTACTCACTTGTACCAAATTGTATCATCAAGAAACTTGGCAGTAACGCGTATAGTATACGCTAATGAACCTTAGCATGAATAGACACGAGTATCGAACCCACAACCAGTTACGTTTACAATGACTTTCGTATCCCTGCGCCACGACTGGCCTCACGCTTTATATTCAACTCATGTCCACAGATTGTTATGGCTCGTCCTAACAATAAGTGCGTTCGCTGGTGCAGTATACTGCGCTCTAAACCAACTAGCTCGTTACAATTCTGAACCTGTGGTCGTCTCCCTACAAAGAGACTACCGAAGTTGGTCCACTGCATTTCCTGCTGTAACAGTTTGCTTTTTGGAGAGAATCCAAGTGGAAAAAGCTAAAAAATTTATATCGAGGTACTGAAAATTTTATATCAATTTATCATTATAATTAATTATTATTATGGAATATATAATAATAGAATATATCGTTCATTTGGTGCAATAATGATGGCAAATGGCAATAATAATATCTACTTAAGTGCGACGAAGCACAGTGATTGTACATCCACATGTGGTTTTCAAAAAAATAATGCAACAAATAACTTTTAGCAAGTGGAATGTAACTGAAGAATCGGATCCAGATAAATATCAATATTATTACGAATTCGTTGAACTCATAGCCGAAGTGTCGTTTCGGAGGAATTTACAGAATTTTTGGAAATACCAAAGTGATGATTCTGTCAATGACATAGATCTACTGCAATTGGCACTCAGTGTACATCCTGATTACCCTTTGGAGGCTGTCACATCAGATCACAGGGAAGTAAGTGGCAATAATTGTTGCTTTTTCAGGCAGAGATAACCTAGTGTCAACACACTCCTTTGCCCTTCTCCATACAACGTGACATTGGCGAAGTGATATTGTGCTCAAATGGTATGCTCGGAACGCCATAATGAAAGAATTAAACTGAACTCCATTTCCCACTTTCCGTCAGAATTTGGAACATTGTAAAATATTTCGTTCCTCCTTTCTTATTGGAAATCGAACCCACAACCGTCGGTATTGCAGTCAGACTCTGTGCCGATAATATAACCTAGTAAATTGTTTTCAAGGTGAAATGGATTCTAGTAATGACAGAAGAGGGTTTATGCAAGAGCTTCAATTCCCAATATGCACAACATCAGAAAATGGGAGACGGTCCTTGGAAGCCGTTGGACCTTATGAAATGCCATTATCACAGTGAAGCTTGTCATATACGAATTAGCTCATTGGAAAACGGTGTTAGAGTACGTTTTGTTTATCGTTACGTTATCCTTTTTCTATTTAAATATGTCTAGGAACATTTCAAATGAGGGCGTCGTGGCTCAGTAGTACAAGCGTGCCACTATAAACGTGATGGTTGTAGGTTTGCAACAATCAAAAACGAAGCGCAAATTTATTTCTACAGGGAATTGAATTGAACCAGGTTCCCCATGAGGTAATATTCCCGAGGGTTGCCTTAAGCGAAGACACAAGTTTACTTCGGCACTAATGGACATTTTCCCGAGAAAGACTTTCGCAGTACACAACGTCCACTGTGCTATCATCTGCATAGCAATAATAATAATAATAATAACACTTTATTGCACGTTTACAATTGGATTATACATTTGATAAACAAGTACATAAGATCAATGCAATGGCGGCCTTATCGCTAAGAGCGATCTCTTACAGGCAACCAACATTAATTAGAATCCTCTAACATGTCATTGATATGCAGAAGAAACAGCCTAGGGGACAACACGCATCCTAGGGGACGTCAGCATTCACGGGCAAGAATTAATCTACTTTTTCTTTAATTAATTAGATAATCTACAAATATTTTTGAAATAATATCTTTTGGACAAGTCTGTCTATCTTTATATCATAATCTTTATATCTATTTTATAAATACATAGAGATTTAATAATTTGATAAGAGGTGACCACTATAGACGAGGAGGCGTTATTAATTTATCATGTTATATACAAGTTATCCTAGAAATTAAAATTAAAGCAACCTTAAAAACTTATTTGTAGCTTGTGATTTCGCCTAAAACTATCGATAAAAAGCCTGACATACTCTTTGGTGATGTTTCATATGTAGAAAGGAAATTAAATTATTTAATAATATACAATTATGGTTTAATTGTCACGTATGTGTCTATAAAAGAAATAATTTTACTTAATTTTGTCTTTTTTTTCTCCTTTTTTATTAGTACTTCATTCATTCACCATTTGACATTGCCACAGCCATCTCTAATCCGACTGGGGAAATTTTTCCAGGAGACGAACTCATAACAGATTACAAGGTAGAAGTGTATTCTATACTAATATTATAAAGATGAATAGTATGTTTGGTAGAGAATGTGACTCAAATTGAAAAAAAACATCGTAACGTGTCACACGCCAGTCGTGGCACAGAAACACAAGCATGCGACTGTAAATAGGAGAGGTTTTGGGTTCGATTTCCACTTGAATTGGAATGAAATATTTAATATTTTCATTTTTTGCTCAGGTAACAAGGCAGAGCGCTCAATATACAATACCTTGCATCTGTCTACCAAGCTATGTGTGGCATACAGCGTAAAGCTAAAAAAAAAACTTTTAAACCACTGTAACATTATGAACATGACTATGTTTTAGGTAGTAGAAATCGAAGCTGCTAACAGTATAGAAGGCTTAAGACCAGAACAACGTCGCTGTAAATATCCAGATGAATGGCTCGGGAATTCTATCAGAGTAAGCATGGTTCCAATAACTAAGTGGAACCTAGTGTAAAGACGTAAAGCGGAACACAATGCCGTACTTTATGTTTTTACCTATTTTTAATTACATTGATTCATAATATAACTGATATATATTATAATACATATTAGTGTTTAGTCCACCTCTTTTGCACGTATATTTTTATATTGCAATAACATATTATGCACAAATCCAAGTCCAATTTCAATGAATTAATAATAATATTATGCGTTAAGTGTATTTCATTTTCAAGGTGTTTTTATCTTCACGCTGTATCAGCAAAGCAAAGTAGGCAGAGGGAATCTGGGAACCTAGTGCTGAGACACTCCGTTTCCCCACTTTCCAAAACTTGCCGCCGAATTATTAAGGCATTGCGTGTTGATTGGCGAAATTCAAAGCCGCACTTTGTCTCGTGAACAGAGCGAGGAAATGAAAACATTAAATATGAATCGAACCAACAACCGTCGCTGCGTCCCTGCGCCGTGACGGCCCCAGGTGTTTCGTTAGTATTATTTATTTATATTAAAAAAAATGAGGTTAAGTTTCGTTAGTATTATTTATTTATAAATACTTATAAAAAAGTTTTTATTTTCCAGGCTTATAGTTTTGGTCTGTGCCAGATGCACTGCAGAACTCGTTTGGCACTTATGTTTTGTGGTTGCCGCCCTTATTTCCATGTAAAAGGCGGTAAGACAAAAAAATATCTGGTTGTCTGTAAAGTAGGTTAATTGAAAATTACAATTTTTGCCATAAATCAACAGTATCACAATTACAAGTAGCAATGTTCTAATTAATTATAAGTAACAGTGGATGGATAGATGCATCACAAGTCATACATTTACGCGTGCAGCCGGCGTTCTTCGATCTCTAAGAAGTTATCACGTCAACATTTAATCTATACTTCT
>DWMY01002577.1:0-11565 GCA_018249775.1 Heliconius hecalesia formosus
CCAATCCAGCCCTAATGCCCACTAACATCGCGTCGTATTTTTATCACTCCATGTCCAGCACGCTCATCTGATTCTTTTTGCTCTAATAACGAAACGACTTTGTTGTTTACTCGCTTGGCTTGCAGTATATTGTATCTTTAACATTAATTCTTGGGGTCTTTTTTTAATACGTTTTAACTTATTTTTCTCCATATTAATATGCGTGGATATTTAACATGACAATTATAATTATTATTATATTCATAAGATTTCGTTCCTTATAGATGTGGTACTTGTAATGATCCGTTTTGTGAGTTCCCAATAATTGTAATTCCATATTTTTTGCCCATTTATTTTTTCTTATGCACTAGTTATATTATAATCAAACACTCCTCGTTTATCATGTTAGAAAAAATAACGTGATAGCTTTGTTTTTTATCTAAATCTTATGACGACGATCCAAAAATAGTAACTCGATCAGTAGTTCGCCTTGAAACGCCATCGATAGTAACTTAGCAATAAACGTTGTGTTATGGATACTCAACAGTATTCAACATATAATTTCTGTGCTTTACTCCGGGCATGTTTCGCAAGATCTCACGCCTTCCACCGTGTGTTGCGTCAGCGTAGTTATGTTTACTCAAGATTCGTCCAGTTGGTGTTTGGAAGCTATAGCTCACACTACTGACCCGAATTCCGGCAGCTGTAAACGATTAGATGAAACGACTGTTTTGTTTTTTTCTTTCTTTGATCTGTGATGGTCTACCGCTTTTGTAAACTGTTATATTTTATTTGTTTTCTACCATAACGTCTTTATCGTCTCATTAAGTTTTGCATTATAAATATTATTTTAAATATCAAAATAGAGATGATGATGATGATGGGTTCTTTAAATTTGTTTTAAAATAATTATTATCATTGAGGCCAGTCGTCGCGCAGTGGCACGAATTGTGACTGCAAAGCCGACTGGTTATGGGTTCGATCCCCGAGACTAGATGAAATATTTACTTTCTATTTCCTCGCTCTGGTGGCGAGGCTAAGCTGATTTTTATTTTATTTTATAATAATTATTATATGAAAACTTGACATGAATACTTAAATACTATACGATTACCTTATACGATTACCTATATAAATAAATGATTTCACACATAATAAGCCATTTGAATATTTGGACTGTTTTGCTATATATAAATTAACCTACACAAAGTTGTAATTACCACAATACATGTCATGTTACATAGATTTTAAACATCACAATAACTTTGATGATAATACACTAGAAGTTCCCACAATCCGTTCCCTCATTAAGCACCATACAAGTGACGATGTGGTACAAAATTTTTGTTTGCTTTAAACACCCGCCGTATGGTAATTTACTCAGTGTAGCTACGTGGTTTGCATGATGCCGGCATGACCCGCCCTGACTAATAATAGACACGGAAGGAAAGCTAGCCCCGTTGCGCTGCAGGAGACACGTGCTTAAGTGATCACACCGCCGATTGGTACCGGAGCATGAGATAGAGATTAAACGACGACAACAGGTCAAGTCACGGCGTCGCGTGCTTACTGCCAAGATTGAAAGACAATGTAATTTGCAAGCTTAGCTCCTTGGCTTTGAAACTGCTTAGTCTTGGCAGTTGATAACACAGTTGATTAAACTAGAGTGTTCATTAAACATGTTTTCCTTTCATTTCTCTATTTGTATAGTGATAGGAAAGATTTTATCACTGGCAATGTAAGTCTTTAAATTTGCTTCAATTACTTTTATCTTTTTATCTTTACCTAATATAGCTTATTATTTAAAACAAAAAAACCTTTATTACTTTTGATAAACAACTTCACTGGGATCATTATCAACTACAACATTGGCTAATGCTGTTTATTTACCACGATTAATCCAATGGAAAATAACACAAATTGTTGAACTGAATCCAATTAATGATAGATCTTGTATCGTACCTGCGATACCGCATGTGAACGAATTTACTTGTTGAATTGTAAACATGTTTGCAAAACTCAGATATATAGAAACAACTTTCATAGATACAATCTGATGAAAATAAATAAAGAAATATATTTTTGTTTATTATAATTTTAATATCCACGGGCAGGAAGTTTACTCTGAAATTAAATTAGCAAATTATTACATTATACAACAACAGGTTTCTTTAATGAATTAAGAAATTATGGTAAATAGTAATAAAAACGATGGGCCAAGATTCTTTTATGATTATATTAACAAAAACAACAAAAAAAAGGATCCTTTGTTTGTGTAATCTAAAGTATCGACTGAATGTTGCGGTTGTCCGAGATTCGATTCCTTTTCGAAAAGTAAGTTTGATTAAAATTGTTTTGTTTATCTCATTTTGCTTAACGAAGTGTGCCGTTAGGTTCTGTCATTTAAGTGACAGTCTAGGAGATAATAATTCTCATTGTTTTTTTTTAGCAGAGCCTAATTTTGTTCTTTTATAAGAGCGAGGAAAATAATTCTCCAGACTGCAACGACCTCAACTCAATAATTGTTAATAATTTTCTAAAATCATAATTTAAAAATTGTCGAGTTAAGAAAGGTATGTAGTTGTTGAATAACATACGTACATATGTGTTGTGTACAACATTATCACATTATTTTACGAAAATGCTTAAATTATGAAAAAAGTTGATGATGCTTTCATGCTCACGCATAAAATACAGTACACACCGATCTTAACTTCCAAAATATACATTTATCGGTTTTAATCTTTATTTATTATTCTCGCATCCTTGTTTTTGAGGCCATCGAACCTCTGTATCTTCATAAAATACCTTTAACGATGTTTTCAACACTCGGGTCAATACTTCTCGAGATAGCAGGATAGGTAGGATTTGTCATCTCGTGCAGTCACTGTGGGTCAATTATCAAGAGCGGCCCTCTAATATAGTGACCCCACTTTGTTTTCATTTACATATTACAGACAAATAAAACGCTTATCACGTAAGATAGCCGGGCGACGTCAACGCTTGTTTACTTTGTATTTTTTATTGGATTAAAATTAAATTCATTTAAGACAATGAGGAAATTGATATCTGCGAAGAAGCCGACCCGGGTCATGTTCAAATTTAATTAATATAATTTACGTAACTTTTATTTATATATATACATATGTTATCTGTATTCGATAAATAATCTACAACATAAGAATTTGACTGTTTATAATAAAATAGCACACAATTTTTCAGCTGTGCAAATATCGTACGGAAAACAATAACTACATATTATCACGGCGCTGTTGTGAACATATGGTTTTTAAATAACACGGAGCTACAATAGGTTGTGCAAATTTTCTATTCGTGTGAACAATTCCAAATATTTCGACGTAGGTATTGTAAATATAAAAATAGTCGCTTAATGAGTATTATTTTAATATTTAATATGTAATATTTGATTTATTAGGTAATTTGAAACCGATTTTCAATTGATTTAGGCCAACAAGTAAACAACGATGATGAGCAATTGGAACTTTCCTCCCTTTTTAAAAAAAACAAAGAGTTTCAATAGTACAATAATATTGTAAACAAAAGAATTTGCGTATTAATTGTGTCATTAGTAGCACGCCAACGCCGAGTCGTATTATTTTTATATTCGATTGTAAAGCATTGCCGCTTATTATGGCGATGATGTCACCCGAGCGTGAAGTTTACGGGCGCCTCTCCGATTATACCAATGCTCCGCCGTTGTTTACTTATGCTGCCAGTGAAACCTGTTGTTTCTGAATACTCGTGATTTGAATCTGTAATCGTTGTTTTTTTCTTTAGATATAAATACGTTGTGAACGTCAATGTTGTTATCAGTATGCATTGTCTCTATACGGATATTTATTTGTTTTTTGTAGCTTTACTTGTATTTTATCTTTGATAAACGATTGATTAACATGACCATTTATTTTTGTATCGCATGACTAAGGTAATAAAACTTCCATTCGTAAAAATTAGCACCGATCACATATGTATTTTTGCTTAAATTTGATGTCGCACGACGTAAAATGTTTAAAGACTTGAGGTTTCGTAAAACAATTTTACAAATCTGCTCTTTGCTGCGTCCATTGTTCCTGGTCGTACGATCACCGTTCAATGCAACCGGACTGGTTTTTATCTCATGCCCTTAGGTTCATTATATCATCGCGTTCTGTATTTTTGTACGTGACTGCGAAAAAGTTCACCGCACTCGCGATGGGGACATTGCACCGTTTACCATTACACTGCAGCTACCTAACTGTCGATGTGCTCTTTCTATATCAATAAAATCTCACTCATCTTATCGTGGCCTCTTAACACATTTCCTGTGCTCTGTTATCTTACTTACCCATTAAAGTGCTAATGTTTACAAATGATAACTAGGTGTTTAATTTACAAAGTTTGCTAGGCGTTCTGATTTTTGTGATCGCCAAGGTTTACCATTATGCGTTTAGTTTAGTTCGCCGGGTGATCAATTGATTGCTAATTCATCACATATGATACGATTCAATGACCCTATCGGCACCCGTCAATCTTGAATGATTTGACGCTCGTGGGCCATCCAACCCGAACCAGACAAATTCAGTTACACCAAACGTTTCCATTCCTCTTTTTTGAAGGTCAAAACTACCCACGTAAATATAAGAACTCATCACTGCGTTTATTTTTAATCATCGCTATTAATAGCCACTGAAAATTTTGCTCAGACCACTTTTAGTGTCATATGTGTTAGCACCCAAGTGTACCTTGACTCATACGTCAGATAACCCAGACTTCCACGTAGGCGGATGGATAAATAGCATATTTTTCAAATTGCATTCGTTGTTGTTAATGGCAATGTGGCGAATAATTTAAACTAAATATGACATATATTTAGTTTAAATTATTTAATCTTGTCTCGTGAGTGAAGTCCGCATTCTTACCTTACTGTGCTATTTTATACAAACACGTCTATGTAATAAATGTTATTGCAAAAATTTAATAATTTTATTCAGTTGTAAAGCCTACTAGATTTTGATCCGCTGATTATTTAATTTATAGCCGCTATATCTTTATTTAGCACTGAGTTGTTATTGTCCATATATGATGCAAAAATAAATTCGGATCGACTTTTATTAGTGTCAGCATCTCGGCCATTTATTTTAATACTGCGCTGCAAGTTCTCGAACACAATTAATTATGTAACTTTTGTTCTCTTCATGGGTTGGAATATAAATAATTCTTTATATAAACTATGATTATAACGTGGAGCCAAATACGAACACAATATTAGAATTTGTTAAACACTATAAAATATATACATTTTTGCTTTGATCAGCTTATTTAAATGTTGAACATTATCTGAGTCTACTAGATTGTGCTGAAAAATCATGTATGGCTCATTAATATATAATCTTTTTTGTAAATATCGTTTGATGTTTGACGTCATCTGAAAATATATATTTTTTTTAATGTTTAAATACAATATGCATGCATTTTTTTGTGTTACATATTACGCACAGTAAATAATTATTAACTATGAGCTTAACGATGAAAAATAATTTATTTAAATATTATTATTATTATTATTGACGTTTTGCATGTAAAGTATATGCAAAATTCACGGCTTGTTTGTTGCAAGTAAATCTATATAGTACGAAAACAAGAGCTTAGTTGATATCTATGCAGTATACTGTGCAGTGTACTATACAGTGTAAGGGGGGTTCACACGCGGCTCGCGTGGCGATGACGTGTTCGCCGCCATTTTAAATAGGGCATGCGCGCGCGCAGACCATCAGTCGCCCGGTAGGACGCCACGCGATCACGCCACTCGCAGCTCGCAGTGCCACCACGGGCTCTACTTAGTCGCACTCCGCCAGTCGTCGCCGGTACCCGATAGTGCATAGCGCGCATTCAGTTGTCCAACAACGCTCAAACATGATCGACGTTATCAAACCCCGCGATGGATGTCTCTACGAAATCAGGCAGAGGGGACAAAAGGAACCCTGTTACGTGGTCGTGCCTGATACAAAAGTATGTTGGTTTATTTTGTAAATCGATTAAATGCGTCGTATTTATTTGGGTCAAAATCAACGTGTCGGCTGTTACTTATCGTGATAGGTACCGGCGGTGTTGTTGAATTACATTAATTCGAGTGAGCGCGGATGTCGTACTTAATGTATTCGTTGTTTTTTAACGGTTTCGAACGTTTTTTTTTTTTTTAAGTATTATTTTGCTAAAATTTTATTTCGTTTAAAGCGTTTTATTTCTTTCATATTGCGTGTTATAGATCCTAATTCAATAGTTTTTTGATATTTTTATCATAATTTTTTTATCGTTACTTTTATTGATAATAATTAGTACATGTTTTGAAATATTTAACAATAAATTTGTATTGTTTCAGGATCTGGTTAAGAGCCACTTGATGTTCGCGGTGCGCGAGGAGGTGGAAGTACTGAAGGAGCGTATCGCAGAACTTATGGAGAGGATCAACCAGCTTGAGGTAGAGAACAGCTACCTGCGCGCGCACGCCAGCCAGGACACACTGGCGCAGCTACCGGCCGCCGGCGCCAAGCCGCCGCAGCCGCAGGGCCCGCAGCCCCCGGTGTCGTAGGCCCCCGCCCCCCAGGAGGGACTCGGGAGGAGTTATGGCTGTGCTATGTTATATCGTACGTTCACGGGAGAGACGACAACGAGTGTCCCAAAGTGTTCGCGACCCTGCACTATCGTAGTGTCACAATGTCGCAGTGCCGTAGTGTCGTCCGCGACCGTCGCGCAGGAGTCGTCGCGAAAAACTACTATGCTTGGATCTATAGATATATTTTTCGTTATTTAATATTTAGGGTGCAGAATTTCGTGCTAACTGCCATGCTTATGCTACGCGTCTCGACGACGAGCCCGATAGTGTATCCATGTATTGACTATATTTTATTCAGTTATTCCATTTAAGTATCTCGTAAATCGAGTGTTATTATAATATAATACTACTACATACTGGAGTAACTCTACGCAATGAACGATGACTGTTAATTTATTTTTCATTATTTTAGTAGATGTCGTAATTTAAGTTATTTATCGAGTTTTATAATGTTGAATACAGATGAAATGATATTGTTGTATTTTGTGAAGTCATTCTGCAATTGTTGGATGTTGTTGGATGTGTGGCAGTTTGGTTGCCCGAGGAGCGCCTGCGCAGAGGACGCGCGTGGAGTTAAGAGCTACAATTAAATTTCTTAGCGATACAATAGACAATTAGAAGGCTTTGGTTGGTTTGACCTATTATAGACATTTGTAAGACCCTTCATCATCAAAGTGGCAACTTGTGGACAGTCAAACTGTCTTGCCGCTGAGCATCGCCTTCCATGTAATATGTAATGAAAGATAAACGTTTTTGAACCATATCTGTCACTAGTAATAAACGAAATTGTAACCTAGTGTGATAAGTTTAAATAATGCGACATATTATAATAATTATAACTAAAATGTACTTGAGATTAAATCTCGCCAACTAACCCATACGGAACTGCAATTTCTGTCGGTGAGACTACTCAGTATGATTTTGTTCAGTATTTTTTCATATAAATTACACGTGTCCCTCGCCCCTTCCCAATTTATGATCTGTCTAGTGTTGAATGTGTGGGATTTCCTTTAGTTGTACTTTTATTAATACAATTAATATTAAAAAAAAACTATATTTACTATTCGATGTTAGTTAAATCGTTTAGGTATAGTCGTTGCGAGGGTGTAGCCTCGTTACCGCTGGCTTTAGTGAATTTTGCACGCTGAAACTAAAAAAAAAACTATTTTTATTCCAACCCTATAACTATACTTATAAATAATAGAGTTTATAGCAATTTAACATCGTATTTTTTTAATGATTAAAATTGTTTGTATATAGTACAAGTTGTAATAGAATCGTGAGGCGGAATGTACATAGAGTATGAAGGCATTTGAGAGATGGTTAAGTTAATGCTGTATTTAAACACGCTTCACCGTTTATCGAATATTCGAACAAAGTGGCTGGGAGTGTAATTCATACATTTAATATGAATATAATATATAGAGAACGCTGGAACGAGTCAAGTAAAGAGAAGCCCAGCGGATGATTTAGACTAGTATTTTATACAAGGCTACGTATGTGTATAGACGTTTTATGAGGTCTTCGTAATTATTGTGATTAGATATGAACTATGATATATTATTCTGATATTGTAAATATATTATAACAGAATGTCCAATGTAGCTTATGTTGACCAGATGGTTCCTCGTACCCAATAAAGCAAGATTTACTCGATTTTTATCATCTTTTATTTTATCCCTTGTGTGTTAATTGCAAATAAGTCACAAGTAAAAGTGATAATAAAAAAATAAGGATTGTTATAATTGTAAAATATTGATTATTAATTATAAAAAAAAACTGTAATCAAAATAAAAATAATAAGTAAAGTATTAACAAAGCTAATTGTAATACAATGTACGATTATTAAGGACAAAATCATTTGCATCCTTTTCTTCTTAAGTAATAGTAAATTTTGTAGCGATTATAATCTTTGTTTAATTTAATACTCCTTCTCCTTAAAAAACTTATTTGGAATGTTGCCATTACAATAAAGTGGTTTTGTACTTATTTTGTTTCCTTTATGAAAGGATTAAAATGTTCCTTACAGTGATTATGTAGACAAAAAGATTAATATATTCTTTAATATTTCCTTTATCTGATAATACAAGAGCTTTTGTGCATTATATTCAGTACTTAAGGTAGAAATTTACCTATACAATATAAATATGCTTTCATTTATATAGAAATAATAAATATATAAAAAATAAGTTATTTGTATTTCGTGAACGAAAAATAAATAAATTTGTTATATACGCTGTTTAATATTTTTGTACAAAATGATAAGAATTTTAATGACTTGTATATTTATATAATATTATAATGAGATGTTTAATAAAATATAGTAATTATACAAAATAGTATGACATAATTAAATAAAAATTATAAATTCATTACAAACCTGTTCTTTACAATATGAGTATAACAATACTTTAATGATATTAAGAAATGGTAACGAAGCGTGTAACAGTATGTGAACGTATTGTATAATCAGTTAAAGTACATATTAATTAAGACAACATGAACCCATATTAAAAAATATAATATTTTCACTATAAATGTGTAAACATTCTAAATAATATAAAAAATTATAAAATATTTATTTGATATGCAAGAAACAATCAATATAGAATATATAAATTAATAAAGACGAAAATATATTGGTTTAATAAGTAGCGCTGTCTGTTTAAAAGTGCATACATAATTATTTTACGTGTACATTGCTAGATGGTGTTAGTTTTTTTTAATAATATTACTGTAGTTCGATGTATTCCTCATAGATGGCACTAATGATTTTTTTATTTTTGTCATATTTGTTATCTGTATATCTTTTTAAAGAATAATATGCATTTAAAATTAAATGTACATTATGTCCTAGTATATATTATATATATTCTGTATTTTTTACACTCACTTTACATATAAGGCTACTCGACACCAGATGGCGGTAGTTATAATACCACTTGAGTTATTGTTCTATGTATTTTAAAATAAATATAGTAGCATATAAAGTCTAAAAATATTAGAAACACTTAAAAGCAATTTAATTACAGAAATAGGTGATACAGTAAATTACATAAGATTTTTTAACAATATTTTTTACCATACTATTAACTAAAAATAAAAAATTAAACAAAAAATCTACGAATTCCTACTAATATTATAAAAGTGAAACTTTGTGACGATGGATCTGTCCGTTCCACTTTCACGCAAAAATTACTAAACGGATTTAGATAAAACCTTACAATTATAACTTATAAGGCTTCTACATCAGAATAGCATATATGAAGCAAAAAAATCTTTTACTTGTGCGAGTTCTTTTATTACATATAATACACACTGATTAGTAAATATAAAATCGTTTATACTATTAAGAAATTCTACATTATGCTATCACTTTAGAAAATATATGCAAAGAAATAACATTTGTTTTTTAAAAGTAAATTAGTTAGTTAAAGAACTTTAAATTGATCACGTTTCTATTAAGTGTCAAAAAAAATATTAGCAGATAAAAAAAAAATACCATAAAAAAATTAAAGATATTGCATAAGCTGTATACAACGATTTAATTTTATAATTATTAAAATATTTACATAAAAATATATGAGAAACTAGCCAAGATATATGAACATAAGAATGGGAACTTCAACAAAGGACACAATCAAGGCGATAATATTTATTAGGGCTTTTATCTTGTAATATTTTTGATAAGCTTAGAAAAACTAAATGCTAGCAGCACTTTGAAAGTCTGTCAAATATAAATCTGTCAATTGTTTTGACATTGCCACTGCACGTCACCGTTTCGTGTTGTGTTATTAGGAATTCCCAATATGAAAGTAAATTAAAACAAATATGGATAATATGACTTTAAAAGAAATACAGAATAAGCTTCTACAATGGGAAGCGGCGGACAATCCTTTGGCGCCACTAACTTCAGGCCAACGTGAAGCTATATTAGATTTAGAGAGTCTTGTACTCGGAGGATCTACCGATGTTCAAGAAGTATATTATTATAAATAATTATTTATATATTTCAAAGTTTTGCTTATATATTGTAAATTATATTAATTTAATAATGGATTATAAACTAAATTTCGATGATTGATTTGAGATTGATCCAAAATTTTTATAAAAAATAGTTGTTAGGATAAGTAATAATAGTTGTTGTTATATCTTAACTAGAAATATAACATTTATAGGAAAACGAAAGCAACCCAGGTGCATCTGACATTCCGCCTATAGAAACCACATATGATTTTTTAGATTGGTATGAATCTTTAAATGAGCAAAACATTAAGAAATATGATGAGCCATATGAAGCATATTATAAACAACTTGAAGATAGGAAAAACGAATGTGTCTCTTTGACTGATCAGGTAAGCATGTTGTATTTTTCTTTTGACATTTAACTCAAACATCACTTAAAAATATTACAACTTTAAAAATTTTCCCTCCTACCTAAATAGTCAAAGGGAGTCAGGCATTCAGGCACATGCTAGACTAGCATATGACCTAAACCAAAATATTTTTATCCTTATATAATAATATCATTTGTGGTGTTTTAAGCGTGCGTGAAATTATAAGACCATTTGGGGCTCTCGACAAACTATAAATTAAGAAATCAATCAATCATTACACCTTTGAATTTCTTTATATAAGCAATATATTTTTACAATTAGACTTCTAAAATGTATACATTTATTTTACAGATAGAGGCAACTATGTCAGATTTGAATAAATTGACAGATGAATACAATTTAGTATCCAATAAAACAAATGTACTGCACACAATGAGTGAACAGTTGTTGGCTGAACAAAATCAACTTTCTGCAATAGGTAATATTGTTTAATATTAATAAATAAAAATAAATAAAAATAATTTATTTCAGATTAAAATCCATATCTGTATAGTGTTAGTGTGTTAGTAACAATTTTTTCTTATAAATTATGTTAGTTATTGTTATTTATATATTATTTTATTTGGCCGGTTATCG
>DWMY01002578.1:0-11564 GCA_018249775.1 Heliconius hecalesia formosus
GTACATGTTTTTCACATGAACTCAGCATCATTTGAAAGAGAATTACTAACATTATTATTTAAAAGGCGATATAAGAAATCGATAAAATAATGGTTGCCATAGGTTGCCAGTATGTATAATCAATAGAATGTTTAATTGTTCATCATTTGCACTTACGTGTTTTTAGTTATACATATTATATTAGTAATATGTATTATATATTACATAAAAAAATAAAATTTATTCTTTTGTCTAGACTATAACATATGGTGACAAGGTTGCTAAAATTTGAATATTTTTAGTTGTTAATAAACAGTAAATTATAAAATATTTTATATTATTGACTTTCTTAGGAATTAAATATCTAGATAATTATCTCTAGTTATAAGCCTTATTTAAGTAGCAGACAAATAGCTGATAATAATGAAAAAAAAAAAAAGGGTAGTTAAAGGCCACGTGTCTGTAGTGCTTAGTTAAAATTATTATTATATATATATATATATATATATATATATATATATATATATATATATATATATATATATATATATATATATATATATATATATATATATATATATATATATATATATATATATATATATATATATATCATTCTTACCTGTGAACCAATAGAAATATAACACTAAATGTCAAGGCAAGCTTGCTAAAATACAACATTGCTAAGTGTATTTCAATTGGTTAAGTGCTTCTTGAGATTAACCTGAACAAAACGCCCGAACAAACGGAAAAAATTGATTGCAATAGAACTCAAAACACACATTGTTTTGAGCTCTATTACATTGTTAAAATTAATAACAATTTTTATCATATATCCTCCATGTACAGTCACCGATCAGTTACGATTTTATTATAAGCATAAATATAGATTACCTTGTGTGGGGTACTAGCCCAGGAAAAAGGAAGGCAGGGATCGTATATGTCTTAATGGGAACAGAGTATCTTAGCCCTAGGTTTCCAGGTTTCCTCAGCCTACCCTGCTATGTGCAGGATTGAGCTAAAAAAATTGTGTATCGGATATCATAATAAATATCATTTAATATTTTAAATAAAGATATCCCATAATAACTATATTTTTATCCGCTAACTCTTAGAATTGCTACACTGTAGCCCTTTCTATATAACAAACAATTGAAAAGTACTCCTTAGGGAAGAAATGAACTATAATTATGGACTGGAATTACAGATAAAACTTAGGTTTTATAAATTGCCAATTTCAGATTTTTTCCTTTATTTGTGCTGCAAGTTCCCACTTGCCAAATTTCATAACTGTAAATTCCACAACGTGGCGAATAAATTTGGAGCTACAGTTTGCGGACGTATCCACTTATTTAGTATGAAATTAACTACAAATATAAGTTGGTATAATTTTTTTTTCTGTGAAATAAATATAAATTTTTCCTTTTTGGATTTTTTCCTTTATGTGTATTGTAATGTCCCACTTCGTGCCAAATTTCATAGCTTGCCTCGGTCCACGGAACGCACCTTATAGTTATGGATTACGCGGCGAATTTCATACAAAATGTTAAAACGATGCTTAAATGCTCGTATCTTTTGAGTTTTGAGAGACCTTCAACTTGTATATCTTTATACGATATCGAGATAAATGGTCTTATTTGGATTATGGTCTTAATGGACAGACGGACAATAAAGTGATCCTATAAAGTTTTCTTCTTTACCTTTTGAGGTAAGGAACTCATAAAATAAAAAAAAAACAAGCCTAATAGTTTAGAATTCTAATGAAATGCGTATATACATACATTAATGTAAAAAAAGTGAGGACAGTCGTGACGCAGCGGCACGAAGTGTGACTGAAAAACCGACTGGTGGTGGGTTCGATCCCCACTCGAGGAGATGAAATATTTGCTTAAATTTATATTTCCACTTCTTCGCTCTGGTGTCGAGGTTAAGCGCGGCGTTGAGTTCTGCCACTCAACACGCAATGCCTCCAGAATTCGGAAGAAAGTGGGGAACGGAGTGTCTCAACACTAGATTCCCTCTGCCTACCCTGCTGTGTGCGGGATACAGCGTGAAGCTGATTGATTAATGTAAAAAAAGACTCAAAGAAACAAAGTAATATAAACTTAATAAGCTGTCGGAAGTACGCTATTTTAATTTTATTTTATTATTATAATAAATTTGTTTTGCTACAGAAGGTGGCATACGAACACGGCTTCGATCCTTTCAACATATCTCTATCAACATTACGTATAAAAATACTTTAAAATATAATACGTATAATATAATATGTAACTAAGTTGCTTATTTAATAGTCGGTAATTTTTTTATAGTTTGTACATAATAATTTCAACGGAGACTATTTTCTTGTTTCGTACTTTTTAGAGTATGTTTCAGTTGTCGGGTTTTAGTTTTTAAACTTTCTTTCTATTTAACTTATTTTGTAGTTATGTGAATTTGTCCTAGGTATAGTTATGTGAATTCGTCCTTGTTATGTAGTTATGTGAATTCGTCCTTGTTATGCAGAGAAAACTTAATATAGCAGTTAAGATTTTATTGTTTCATATTGTATTTAACAGTTCAGAAGTGATTTTATAAATTCTTGCAATTGCAAGCCGTGAGCGACAACTAATATTGTTTACATATTTGAAACGTGCTAAGAAAGCTCTTTTATTTATTACTCCACACGACACGGTAGAGAATTTTTTTAGTTCTTTACTTTAAGCCCTCTAGAGGGCGCCGCAGTGAATTTAACGTGACGCCATGTATATCTAGCGGCCGATTAAGAGGCTTCTAACGACACCTCATTTGTCTTATTATGATTCCTAATTTAGAAGTTATTAGGGAACAGATAAACATCAATATACACATACCTACATACTTACATATAGGTCAAAATCATAAGCCTTCTTTTTGTTTCGCCTTAGTCGGGTAAAAAGAATTATTAATTACACTAAGAGTACTGTTGTACTGTTAAGAGTTAGTTTATTACAATTTTTTAGGATACAGTGTTGTTATTTGAAATACTACACTGTATCATAAACCGAAAATTGTAATTTTATGTAATTGAATATAAAAAATGAAAAAAAGTTTAATTTGGAGGTTTCCTATACTGAATAGAAGTAACGTACAGACACAAATACTCTTTAAAGATGCTTAGGTTAATAAAAAATGGTAATAAAAGTCATCAATGATGTGTAAAAGCGTCAGGAATCTATCCCATTCAAGAACACTGCATGAAAACAAAAGACAATCAATACTAGTTTGCAGCTATTGCCTGTGTTTTTTTTCCACTAATAATACTTCTCACTGAGTAAAGTGAAAAGTACTTATTTAGAAATCGTATAAAAATTTGAACGTAGCATGACTCGAACCCACGTTTCCAGGAAAGAAACGTTCCTTATCAGAGCGCCTGGTCGGTTTCCAAAAGGCGCGGGTTCGAGTCCTGCTGCGTTCAAATTTTTATACGTTTTCTAAATAAGTATTTTTCTTTCCTAAGTGTGGAATAACACTTTAAAAATGCTAAAAAAGTGAAAAGTATTATCAAGATAATACTTTTTTGTTTTAAGTATAAACAACCAGAGCTTACCAAATTAATCGTAACCGCCAGTGCTATCATATAACCCCATCCGCCATCTGGGGGTACAAGTTCATATTTTTTACTTCTTGTTACTTCCTGGGCACTCATTTTGTACACTTACAATGAAATAACAATGATAAATGAGCCTCGAAACAGATACACCTTGTCTTTTTATCTCATGTCAACAATTTATATGATTTAATTGACGCAATGTGTAATATTAGAGTATTAAGTCAACTTGTTCTTACTATTGTTATATCTTATTTATTGTTTGTCCTAAAATACTATAACATGTCCACAATTAGATCCCTTAAATTTTAATCTTTCTTTTTTCTATACACACATTTAGTTATATGAGGTTAAGAGAAATATGAATAATTAAATAATATTTTTCACGCTTCACGCTGTATCCCGCACATCTCGTTCCATCTGGAATATCTCGTTATCTGGTACTACAAAAAGTAAAAAATAATAATACTGTTAGCGTACTCGTGTAAAAGAGGGTAGATTTAGGTGGAAAATAACTATAAAAGCAGTGAAATTATGTCAATCGGGGGCCACTTGCTGGTGAGTGACGGCCCCTATTGGAAGGAAACTAGTGTGAAGTATTGTTAGTAGGTGATACATATCACTTATTGCAATTACATAGTATCCCTTTCAAAATAGTTAAAATAGTTTAGAATCATATAGACGATGTGTGTTTTTAACGTGTTTCTTTAAAAACGTTACCCGCTTCCGATTTCTAACAATATATTATGTGGAATGTATGTATGTATACTTACCTTTATTATCATATACAAATGCCCAAGATAGTAAGCCGGTGCTCCAAATAGGAAAATTGTTACATCTAATACTAAAACCCGACTACTGAAATATCGCGCTCCAAAAGTACAAAACTAGGAAATATTCTTGTCTAAAGTTATTTTGTACAAATCAGATACAATAGATATCTATTTATCAACTTTACTAATATAATAAAGCGGAAAAGTTTGTTTGTTTGTTTAAACGCTAAGATCTCTGGATCTACTGGACTGATTTTCTCTTGTTTCATATGAATGCTACATTACATAATATAACATTACGGTGTAAGTCTTAGTTAGCTTTAAATAACGAAATAACAATAATAATGGACGCCATCGAATTGCTTTATGCGCGTACAATGCGTGCGTGCGTTGTATGGCAAAAATATCCTATTTTATTTAATCTAATAAAGTCCGCGACACCGTACAGCTATCTTTTTTAAATAAGTCACAATAAGGCAAAAAAAAATTGAAAATTGCATGTTTTACCTTGCAATTTTCAATTATTTTTCTTCTCTGTTTTTAATTAACATGGATATTGAAACTTTCGAGTGAAAGTTATTTCAATATGAAGAAAATTTTATGAAGATAAACTTCGGCTTTTATAGTAAGTAATTTGGGCGTATACTTCTTCGAGAAAATGTAAAATTAGTAATTGTAGTGCTTGCTCTTTCTCTGAATTATGAAAACAAGTTGTACATAATTGAATGTCTCAATCTGTTGGCAAACGCAGCCTAATAAAAGTATTATAGTTGGTATGCGGGCGAAGCCGCATACAGGTCGCTAGTATTAAAAATAAAAAAGTGTCGATGTGCATAAGAGGTGTGTTTAAAAAGTATCACGAATTTTGTGTTTTTAAAAAAATATTTTTTATTAATGAATATCTTCTCGTATTTTGTCCCCTTCAAAGTAATCCCCATGAGATATTCGGCCATATACTACCACTAGCATATGTGCCAACGCCTTTTCCAATCACTTCAAAAAAAAATATTTTTTTGTATCTTGTTCAACTCCTCCTTCGATACCATCTTTATCTTGTTAATCGTAGTGTAGCGTCGTCCTTTCATGAGCGTCTTCAGTTTCCGAAACAAGAAAAAGCCACAGGGGGCCAGATCTGGGAAATACGGTGGCTACGGTTCATTAGTGTGTTGTTTTTGGCCCAAAGTCGCATACAAGTAACGATGTGCGAGCCCCTGCTCACACATCGTTATCGTGGTGCAAAAGCCAATTTTACTTTTCCCACAAAACCGGGCTTTTGTGGCGGATTGCTTACAGATTCGCGGACAGAGTCCAACATCTTTGATCAATTTTTTTGAATAGGTAAAAAGTTGTCGGCATAAACGAGATACATGAGTACCAACATAACGTCATAAAAAAATCGAAATTCGTGTATACGTAACCCGCACAACATGTATATCGCTAGAAATTAATAAAATAGAGCGAGGCGCAGGAGCACAAAGTGTGACTGACTGTAAATCGACTGGTTGTGGGTTCGATCCCTACTCGAGGAGATGAAATATTTACTTAAATTTATATTTCCATTTCTTCGCTCTGGTGTCAAGGCAAAGCGCGGCGTTGAGTTCTGCCAGTCAACACGCAATGCCTCCAGAATTCGGCAGAAAGTGGGGAACGGAGTGTCTTAACACTAGGTTCCCTGTGCCTGCCCTGATGTGTGCGGGATACAGCGTGAAGCTGATTTTTTTTTTTTATTTTATTATATACAAGTGAGTTATTGAAAGACTGAAAATATTTTTATTATTGTGTAATAGTTTTAAGTCTTAAGCCCGTATAGAATAGCGCTAAGTAGATCGTAAACAATGGTTGCATATTTTATTTATATAAGAAAACAAAGAAAATTACTGAAGTTGACGTATGATAAAAAAACATCATGCTTATTTTTAATATTATAAATGTGAATGTAAGTTTGTTTACGCTTTCACGTCAAAACTACTCAACCAATTATCATAAAATTTTGTAAACATTCTGATATTAGAAATGTATAAAATTACATGTACCTGACTAACTGAGGTAAGACGCACGCATAGGCGTAACCGCGAAACGTGACATTTGAACATATGCTTATTTTCATAATGTGGACATCCACTAAGAAGGGATTTTGAAAAAATGTAACCCTAAAGGGATGAAATAGGGGTTGAAAGTTTGTATGAAAAAAAATAAAATAGGCACCAATCTTTATAAAATTTGAAATTC
The DNA here is from genome assembly GCA_018249775.1 of Heliconius hecalesia formosus. Classification (NCBI taxonomy): domain Eukaryota; kingdom Metazoa; phylum Arthropoda; class Insecta; order Lepidoptera; family Nymphalidae; genus Heliconius; species Heliconius hecalesia. The sequence continues at coordinate 6,550 of DWMY01002578.1, forward strand.
AGACTCTTAAAAATATTTCATTGAACACGTGTTTCATGGTTTTTTTAGAATTCACCTCCTAAGGGTTCAAATAAGGGGTTGAAAGTTTATATGGAAAAATCTTTAAATCGCCACCGATTTTTAAAAAAAATTAATTCAGACTTAAAAATGTTTTATTGAACACGTGTCTTCGTGGTTTTTTTAGAATTCACCCTCTAAACGTAGTCTCTAAACGTTGAGCGTCAGAGTGACCTGAAAAAGACGTGTATAAATCCGTGTTTAAGATGGGACTGAGAAAAGACACTTGTCAGACTCAATATGAGCGTAGGGGTGACTCGGAAAAGACTTGTTTAAGCCCTATCATGATAGGTACAAGGTGACCGAGAAAAGACTCTTGTCAGACTCAATATGAGCGTGGGGGTGACTCGGAAAAGACTTGTTTAAGCCCTATCATGATAGGTACGAGGTGACCGAGAAAAGACTCTTGTTAGACTCTGTTTGAGCGTAGGGGTGACTTAGACTCCTATCATTTAAATGTTAAAACAATTCATGCAAATTATATACATGAACTTAATAAAAATAAAAATTGTTTCCACAATTAGAGGTTGTGACCAGTGTAAATTAGAGGTTATGCCGCTCCCGGCGGCAGGTTTGAGCAGGCGCGAGGACGCTTGCCTTTGAATTCGGTGTAAAGCTAATGCTACAACAACCTTACTACAATATCGAATTACTAAGCCTGTTTGTTTTGTTTTATCCTGTATGTAGCAAGGAAAGCAGAGGGAATCTAGTGTTAAGACACATTCGCTCCCCACATTGCGTAATTCTGAAGGTATAAATTACATATTGAGTGGCAGAACTCAACACCGCAATACATGTTTCATGACCTCGAGTGGGAATCGAACCCACAATCTGGCCTCTAGCCAGTTTCTTGTTTGTTCTTGTCATTTTATGTAAGGACGAATAATAAATAATTGGTAGGTAGTTATTTAAGCAACCCTTTTTTATTTCTTTATTTTTGATATTGCTTCAATGAAGGAGGCTTTTTTTTATTTTTCGGTTTTAGTGGTATACAATTTAATTGTTACATTTTCTGTTTTTTTGTTCTTGCCTCATGTTGCAATGCAAACAGCTAGATATTCTGCCTCAGATCAAACCCTTATTCAAAAGCCGTAAAGGAATTCAATCGACCATCATCATCTTTAAATACTTGACCATAAAGTCTTTATGGTAGGTGACTTAAATAACCGAATAAGCCTCAAAAATGCACCCGAGTGTCCTATATTTGGTCCTAAAAATTTAAAAATTTCGTTACTTTATCACGGTTTTCATTATCAGAACTTAACCTAATTTTCACCAAATTATCCTTGAATTGTATCCTTTTCAATAAGAAACAATCATCAAAATCGGACAGTGGAATATTGAGTTATTCGTCCATTTGTCGCGCACATACTTAATGCAAATTTAACATTTACGTCATTTTCTTATAGATATCATTATCAGGTATGAATCAAATTAAAATAAAACCACACGAGAAGCACCAGCTTTCAAATAAAAAAAAGAATCATCAAAATCGGTTCACTCAGTAAAAAGTTCTGAGGTAAAAAACATTAAAAAAATACAGTCGAATTGATAACCTCCTTTTAGATTTTGGATCGAAATCAAATCAAAAATAAGTTGACACTTTCATAGTCAGACTCTGTCGTTGCGGCACAACGGTCTCACCACGGTAAGATGTAAATTTATAATTATTATTACTCTAAGCAGTCATATTGTAAATGCATGAAATATTTCAAATATCTCTAACACAGAAAAACAAAATAGAAATTAATTAAGGTTTATATTGTAAGCCATTCAAGTTGTTTAATATTTTTTCCTAATGTTTTCCGAGCAAATGGTTATAAATCAAAGGTTGATAATGACATTTGTCGCTAATTCTATGTGTACATTTATTTAATTTACAAAGATTTCAATAGATTGTCGCAACTTCGTTAATTTGTCTTGTGTTGTGGATTTTAAGATGTAAAATGGAAAATTGTAAAATTTCGTTCTTCTCGAAGTCCTGTAAGAATTTCGAGAAATCCCTAACACTCTCTAACTTACCTACATGCCAAGTTTTAACAATTTCTAAGTAATTTAATAACTAAGTCTAGTAGTTTTGTGGGTCGTCTGACAGTCGTCGTCTAACATAGTAACGGAATTATACTAACAATGAAATTGGATTTATTTTTATTTCAACCATTTGTTACAAAATCTTAAGTGCATGCATGATTTATTCTAATATATAAGCTAGATTACTGTAAAGTTTCATCTAAATTTGTTCAGTAGTTCTTGCATGAACGGCAAACAAACATTCATCCTCAAAAACTTTCACATTTATAATATCAATAGTATTCGTTGCAGAACTTTAAAATAGAACATACGTATAACGTATGTATTTATCTAAGAGCTTAACTTTCGGGCATTGCTTAAGTATCTCTCAGCAAGCAGTTGACCGAAACTGTAACAATATTTTATCACTCGCCTAACATTCTATTATCTTACACAGTGTATTTAGAACTAAACATGTAGACATTGTAATAAGGGCAAATTCATACGAGAATAATTTTAACAAAGTAAAATTATTTTCATACCGTTTCGTAGTACTGTCGCATAATTAAAATTAATATAATAACTTCAATAAAATTTGTGGCATAATACGGAACGCGGAACGAAACAAAAAATGAAAGTATAAACATTGCGTGAAGTCAATAATTCCGCTTCAAAGTGCTTGATTTAAATTTTGTAATGTTCAAAAGTATATCTATTTTTTTTATGGAAGAGGACAAGGCAGACGAGCGTTCGGGTCCACTGATGGTAAGTGATTACCGTTGCCCACGACCCCGTGCAACACCAGAGGAGCTACAGGTACGTTACCGGCCTTTAATGTGGGTTGGGCGCCGGAGCCCGGCATTACCTGATGCGAAACGCAATGGCATAAAGCCACTACTTAACGCCGGTTTTAAATGCCGAGGTTGGTAATGATCCGGTCCGGTCCGGGAGTCTCCTCATGCGTGTTGCCATTGCTGGCGACGTGATTCTACCACACGTACTTTAGTCGCCTCTCACGACACCACCAGTACCAGGGTGATCCAATTCTAGGCCGGGATCACACGGAAGAAAAAGTAAAGTAAGTAAGTTTATTAAGTGTAGTTAATATATATATTTTTTAAATAAAACAACATCTGTTTTTAGTTCGACGGAAACGAAACTATATTAAATATTGACATAAAACTGAAAAAAATAGTTCATTCATAGTAGTATGTAGTGGTCCTTCTGAAATGAAATGTGCTTAAACGTTATTAAAATTATAGTCTTTTATGACTTCCTCGTTTTCATCATATCGCAAAACTAACAAGCGAAATAGATGTGATTTTTGAATAACAGATATTTTATTTTAATTTTATGAATGTTACTCTTACTTTGATCTTAGTTTGTTTCCTTTTTTTTTGCGGGTGATATGTAAAGACATTAAAACAGCTTGACGCTGTATCCCGCACACAGCAGGGTAGGCATAGGGAACCTAGTGTTAAGACACTCTGTTCCCCATTTTCCGTCCATTTCTCGAGGCATCTTAAGTTAAGTGGCAGAACTCAGCGCCGCGCTTTGCCTCGATACTAGAGCGAAGAAATTAACATATAAATTTAAGTAAATATTTCATCTCCTTGAGTGGGGATGAAACCCTCAACCAGTCGCGTTTACAGTCACACACTTGTGCCCCTACGCCACGACTGGCCTCAAATGTAAAGAAATAAGTGGCATATAACTTCCTTGCTGGCTTAGCGGAAGTGGAAGTTCCATTTAGACTAATTATATTTAAAAAAAGTCCTGCCACACTCTCAATTAATCGAGGTAACGTTTCCCTAACTTTACGTTGAAGTCCCCCATCAAAACTGTATATTGGGTTGTGTACGTATTCGTATTTTTAGAGATACATTTTTTTGTCGCATGGGTGTTCCGAAATCGGAACGTAAACCTTTATAACATTATATGAATGTCGATTGAATATTTTGAGTATTTTGAGTACACTACCCTGTTCGGCACACTACTAACGGTAACCACACTGTTGTCGAGGGAGTTGTGAGTGATGTCGAATGCAACCTACACTGCTTAGATAACATTAGACGCCTTCCCTGTATAATGATATGTTACCAGTAACAATTCAATTCCAGAATTGAGAATTATCGTTTCCTCCACCTCTCTTCGAAGTTTGGATAAACCAATGACATTTCAGTGTAAGTTACTGATGGCTTCTTCAAAATTTGATAATTGGGCATTCGGTTCTTAGAGTACACGTGTTATATGTTGCGAGGTCAAGACTTCGTTAGTGGTATCGGATCCTACTCGGTGATTTTTCGCATCCCTTGCCCCGTTGTTACCGTAGCTGCTACAGTTATTAGGGAGGACAGGTTTGCTCGGGACTAGGGATCGTTTTGGTAAGTTGGATTGGACCATTTTTTTAAGTGAGTTGGCGATCCCAGTTTTTAGGATGGAGATGGAGAGGAGATAGCACTGCCCGTCTCCCACTGGCTGTGCTCCCTTAGTCGCCTTCTACGATACCCAAGGGACGAGATGGGCAAGGTAAGGCGTAGTGAAGCGAATTAATATAGCAAAGTTACAAGTAGTAACTAACAAGAACAATTTATTAATATACTATTATGAAAAAATATTATTTTATACTAATACGTTCGTAGGCGCGTATAACTTAGTAGGATTTAGGAGTGTCTGGCAGTGGGTCTGAACCATGCTAACTATTTGGCAATAGGCAACGTCATTTCTAATATTATTTCCAAAAAAAAAAACTTGAGTTTTAAAATTTAGCGGAAGTTGGACACTACTTTATACACTTATTAAGAAAACTGGTGTGACTGTAAAAATCGGCTGGTTGTGGGTTCGATCCCCACTCGAGGAGATGAAATATTTACTTAAATTTATATTTCCATTTCTTCGCTCTGGTGTCGAGGCAAAGCGCGGCGTTGAGTTCTGCCACTCAACACGCA